>LBFL01024910.1:8826-22454 GCA_000988845.1 Hypochthonius rufulus
GCAGACCGTCTTCCCCCACACCCCCACCGGTGGTTCTCCCCCACAAAGCGGCTCTTTTGCATCATCGGGAATCTGCTTTTTTAATGAAAATCAAGAGAAAATTGAACCATGTTATTCAATGATAGTGATACTGATGGAGATGAGGATGGTGATGCTTCGCAATTTTCTCAATTTCGTACTCCTCTCTGCATCATCGCGATTCGGATCCTTTTGCATCGCAATTGCAACAGTCGATGTCTCATTTTCTTCCTTTTCGCTGCTTTCGTATGCAAATCTGTTTTGAGAAATCCTTAACTTAAAACATTTCTCTCTCTTCTAATAGAAAATATTCCGGAGGTGAGCATTGCACTGTTCATTTCTCGAAATATTTAGTCGCTTAAGAATATTGTAAAGGGGAATGGTACGGGAATGGCACGGGAATGGCGCGGGATGAATATCTAAATTCCCAAATAATAAGAAATGGGAATAAGAGAATAGTGAGGGTATAGTGAGAGTATAGTGAGAGTACAGTTAGAGTATAGCGATGCACGGAATAGAGTTGTTTTAACCAAAACACTAATTCTGAAACGGAGAGGAGAATAAATAAAATAAAATCTACAAAATTAGGTTTTTTGGAGGGGATGCAATAGGGGCGCAATCGGGTCATGCAAAGGGATGAGAGTATGTGAGGGGAGACTTCGTTAATTTCTAGCAGTGGGGTCATGAAACACAAAAAAGCATCAATGGACTCTTTCTCTCTCTTCCATAGTGTTATTTGGGAAATAATATACGCAAAAGAGAGTGGGAAAATATAAATGCATCGGGGATTATCTATATTTTTCAAGAATGACTAAAATGGAATATTCGCAACATTAAAGTTGCGGCTTATGACTGAAAAAGTTTCGACATTAAATTGAAAAATGTACACATCAAATTGAGTGACCGTATTGCTTATTTTATAAGGATTCACGCATAGAGCCCATCTTAAAATGTTGGCCGTCTCATCATTTACTCGTTAAAGTTAAATTTTGGTCATGATGATCCCATGAGGAGAGTAGAGAATGAGAGAGGGACTAAAAGAGAGTCTGCTTTTGAGAATCCATTACGAATGTCCATCATTGAATAAATGAAAAAGAGAAGAGAAAAAAGGGGATACTCATTTGATGCGGGGGAACGGAAACTGAAGCTGAAGAGAAAAAGATCAATCTTTGTTGCAGCTGACCCCTCTTCTCCTTTAAATAAGTCTCCCCCCTCTGTAGTTGAGAACGTTTGAACAGTGATCGATTAAATAATGAAAGACATAAAAGACTATGGTAAGAGCTGCTAAAACTGTCCATCTCAGGCTCTTTAATTGCTTACTACAAAATTAAACAGCTCCACTCTATACATCAACTCTGTACATCAACTCAGCTGCTAAAGTCGCGATTCCGCGACCACCACTTTCATTTAGTGACCATACAATAGTGCCGTAAGTTTTGCTTGTTTTTCGCACGTTGGCACTTGGATCATGACCTTTTTCTATTGCTAAATAGATTAATGCATTTTCAATTTATTGCATTACTTCACTTTACCAGAGGTGGCATATTATATGCCATCCTACTTTATCAACATTTGGGGATACTCCCGTGAGAATATATTGTGAATAGCAACTTTGCAATTCCAAGATATATACATTTCAAGAATATTTAGGTATGCAAAGTATGGTGGAAAACTGCATAAATTACTCTTGAAATAATTAGAGTAACACGATATGTCGATTCAAAGAATTATGGTAAATTATCATGTGTGAGGAAATATTATTTTTCAGTGATAGATGAGTCCATAATACGTTTGTGCAATATACTGGCGAATAATAAAACAGTGGCGCATACTGTTTGATGTAATAGGTTCTAATAATGGGTCTCGAGTATAAACCATGCTAAACCATGCAAATGTACCACAGCTGCTGCCTTTAGACGCACTTATTATTGGACACATTTTAATTTGAATATGCAAATACATTTTAATTGGTTCAGTATCAGGAACATTAAAGTATCATTTCTCAATGAAAAGATAATAACATGTTTGTGCCAGTATTGTAAGTAATTAGGAGTAATGAGGTGTATACACATACACACATATACACGTATACACGTATACACGTATACACATATACACATATACACGTATACACATGGAAAACAACAATTTTAAATGTGCCTGAATTTTTTTCCTAATGATGGAAATGGTAAATTTAATGGAAGAAACAAATGAAAATGTGCATAGTAACACGAGTCTGCCATGAAATAATACAAAGTTAGGTTCATTGGCAATAGTATGGGATCACATTCGCATCTGCAATATTGATTTTTTGGTGCATGTTGTGTCGGATTTCATTTCTTTTTAAAAAGAAAGAAAAAAAGAGATTCGATGCATTTCTATAGTCGTATATTACTATGCTCAATGCTGTCCAGAAAAGCGCGAGAGAAGAGATATATGGCCAATTATTGATCGACGATGCACATGTCCAAATATAACAACCGCTACACTAATGCCAGCATCCCTCTCTCTCTCCCTCTTCTCCATCAGCATCATGGAAGCTAAAGCTAAAGTTTTTTCTAAAGTTCTTCCTTTTGCATCTTAAATTGGCTCCTGTATTATGCTGCGCGGCACAACACCATAGGCATTGCACATCAGCCGCATCACGCCATAATTCCCTATTCGCGCGCAAATTTTTCAATATTATATTTTGCATTACTAATTTAACTTTATTTGCATAAATTTTAAATATGGTCTCATGGTTTTGCCTGTTTCGGCATAATAATCATCAATGGTCTTTTGGCTCATTCGGCGTATGCGAGTGTATGTGAGGGTATATGTGGGTATGTGTGGGTATGTGAGGGTCGGTTGTCTCAAAATTATGCTCTCGGGTATCGTTTGAAAGAATAAATGCATGCACTGTCATTTGCTTACAACAATTTTATACACGGATTATAAACGAACGTTTTTTTCTTTACTCCCGCAGTGTACACTCTCAGGCCTCTTCCAACGCATTTCTCTATTATTATTGTTGTTCCTCATTTCAAATATTTTTGTATTCCTCATGCAAACGCCGCAAAGAGCTTAAGCACCATCACAATGCATTCCTCACTGTGTTTCTCTCTCTCTCATCCTCATCAAATCCCATGCGTCCGCAAAAACTAAAGCTTAAAACCTGCAGCCATTAATTTAAAGTTTCCACGAATATTTTTAAAAAAAGAGGAATTTAGTGGTGGCGATGGTGTGACAGTGTCAGTGACGCTGATGGTGATGCTCGACAGTGGTTCCTCAATGGTGTTTCTATTTCCCTCAGTCGTTGGGAGGCTTATGCTGTGCGACATGTCATTTCCACAGGATGCTGATATAAGCCTAAATTTTATAATGAAACGGCGCCGTTTAAAATGGGGGAACGAAACGAAAATAAACTTTTTGATACATTTGACACAATCAAATCATTCCCTTAGAAAAAAAAATAATAAAAATGTGAATATGATTTTAAAATAACTTTAAAATTCGACGAAATTTCGATCGGTTTTACTGTTTTTAATACAAAAAGTGCTAAGAGAATATAATTGCATTTGGAAGAGAGTACAGAGTGTACAGAATGTACAGAGTGTACAGAGCAATACAATACACAAATAATAGAGGAGAATTTGGTTCGTAAATCATAAGTATTTTTCATGTCGACATTTGGAAATTATGCTAATGATAATGTCGAAGGGCGAAGCGTTTATGTTTAACTCTTCTCGCTTTACATAACAAGAGTAAGTCTATTGAATATTACAACAAAACTTTGATGCACTTTCATGCACGACCCTTTTTGCATACAAACCTCATCTCATCTCCCCTCATCTTTCTCAGTTCACATTCTCTTCACTCTTTTCTCCCCTTTTGCCTCTTTTATATATTTGATACGGAGTTAAACAACCGTTTAAAATGCCTCTTTTTATCGCGGTTTTCTGTGGCAGAAATTACGGCACCCCTTTCAACACATCAATGCGGGGATGTAACGCTGATGTAAGCATTACCCGCTCCGGAGGAGTAATACGACAGCGGAGTAAAAGGATTGCGCTGCAATTCAATGAGCTTAAGATGGTGGGGATGAGATTCGTGTTAGTGATGGGGAGAGTCAACAGGAGACAAATTGACTTATTTATATCCGAGCAGATTATTATGCAAAAGAACCAATATATTCATTTATATTCAATTGAATGAACCTATTATTAAATGGATCGTATTGAAAGGGTTAAGTGTTTATTATTTAAAGAGTTATGCTCCCATAAACCCGAAAAGATACCGCAGTTTATCAATAATGTATGGGAATTGCTCGTATATACCGTATATACTCGTATATAACGAGCGAATGTATTTGAAAAAGTGAAACAACTAAATGCACATATTAAGACGTAATGCCCAATGGACGATGCAATTTCCGTCGAACGTATATTAACGTATATTAACGTATAATATGCATAAAGAGTTTAATATAATATGTGCATTAATGGAATTGACATTAGCGCTGTTTTTTACTTAATAACACTGTACGCGGAACTCCGTTAACATTAATAGTCAGACGCTGACCAAAACACACGAATGTTTTTTCCCGTGAGACAATGAACAGAGTGACACGAAATAGTTTCATTATGTCTGCTCAGTTCAGCTCAATTGCAATTAAATGATATTAATGTTGAAAGGCATGTGCATCGACCTTCCATTGTGTTGGCCGAACCAATATATTCTCTCCGTACAATAATCAGTCCGCCGCTCGTTAACCGTCCCTAGTAATAGCATAAAATGAAACAAAACATGTCCAAATGTCCAAATTAAGCACAATACACATAACTTTTTTATTACGCAACCATTAGTTAATGTATTTTATTTGCAAATGATGGTGAACGCCATCAGTGCCTTACCACTGGTAACTTACTGTAAGGCACTGATCTCCCTTCAGTTTTCTCATTGTTAATTACATGCGGACAAATGTTACTCTAACGTAACAAACAGTACCCACACGAAAACATTTGCACATTAACTGCAGCCCTAATAAATAAGCCTAATGATGCTGTGAGAGCTGATGTTTTGGACAAAAAACATTTTTCAAATTTTAGTTTTTTTAAAAAATTATATTTTTTATGCTTTACTTTACTTTATTCAACACCAAAACATTTCTTCGGATCCTTTCTTTAGGTTCTTTGTGTATTTTATTTCTTAAACATATTGAAGAGGTCCACTTTTGGCTCACTTTAATGCGCGTGCATCAAGAAAAAAGTGAGAAATGTGTGAAATGAGAGAAATAAGTAATAAGCTAAGAACGTGAATGACGTATTTTGACGTATTTTTCAAATGGCTCATTGCGTTTTAGTTGCTTATGATGCAAAACATGCTATATATGAGTATGTATGGTCAATACGGGCATATACGGGCATATACGGTCATATATACCCATTCCATCTCTGTCTTAGGAAAGCTCATTCCTCATCGTACCCTCCATTTGGGGGATATTTTGCCATTTTTCGCAAATTCCTTTGCATCATCCTCTATATAATACTGCAACAAATTTACATCTACAGCATCATCGAGGATTTAGATAGAGGAGAGAGAGGAGCAGAGTGAGAGATTGGATGGGGGAAGTGACGGGGATCTTAATTATAATATAGAGATATTAAAAAATTGATTTTAGAATCAAGTCGCGTGCACGCAATTGGGCGGCACACTAATGTGCGCATCACTAAATTAAACCCCTTCCATCACAAAACCGAATGGAAAAGGGATATTTTGGGAGGAGACGCGTGTCATTAACATAATGTATGATCAAAGAAATGCGCTTTCATTAGAGAACCCCATTCCTACCGAAATGCCTGTACATTTACAATATATACAATATATTGGGTGAAAAGTAAAAGACTGGCGCATGCTGATTAAACAGTCAACAATTTTAGCGAAATTCTTTAAAACTTTTTACTGCCCCAAAACACACATATGCAGCTTAATGTACGTGCACATTGAGAATTCAATGGGGGGACACATGAAATGGGGGAAGGGATTGAGCAATGAGCAATGAAGAAATCGACAAAAGGAAAAGAAATTGTACAATACAATGGGTTGCATCGTCGCATCACTTCATTCTCATCATCAATTTTTCCATACAAAATTAGAGAAATAAAATATGATATTTTTTACCTGAATTTGTCTCTTTTGCGGCGTGAAAAACACGGATCCATTCGAAATGAGACTTTTTGGATAAATTTGTTCGTGAATCCTCTTTGGGTCAGTATTTGATGTGCCACTATCATGGTATTGGTAAAAATGTTTTGGAGTTGTTCTTCAGCAAAGTAATGTTACTATTGTGGATGGGTATGCAATGCATGCCAACTTTGTGTTAGCTTAGCTTCTCTCACTCTCTCATGTCTCTCATGGTGCAGCACACACGCTCCAACGTTGAACGTTCTCGAGTTTTTCTCTCTCTCTTTTTGGTTCTTTTTCCTGACATAAACAACATTTGCGAGAGTTGTGTGGACCCAAAAGCAAAAAAATTTACATGCAGAACTGAATTGAGGAAGTCTCAAAGAAAATCAATAATAACCGATCGAAAGTGAATATATCTGCACGTATCTGTATGCTCATTCATGTCATATCACAGGCATTCGGCCAAATTTCCCATTTTTCCCAAATTATTATTACTAATTATTTCTCTCTCAGTTCTCTATCCATTTCCTTCTTTAGTCAATAATATTTCCATCTGTACAGGTATTTGTACATTTACACTTTAATTGTATGCGAATAAAATCATTTTCACGATCAATAAATAACATGCAAATCATAAGCATCACATTCCGATACTGAAACTTACAATTTATGAATCATTTTGATTTATCAGTGAATAAATATATTTTTAAAATTATTTTTCGACATTTTAATACTTTAAAACTTAAAAAAATGAAATAATTTAATAAATCCAATGCCAATGAAACCGAATTAATTTGAATCACTCAATGATAATGATTTATTTATTTATTTGACTATATTCTGATTTTGAAAGGCATAAAAATTTATGAATTTTTTATATTCACAAATTTGCATGAGAAACTATTAATTATTAAACAATAAAATTTTCATATCTCTAAATATCGAACCGAAAATTTCAGTTCAGAAATCTGATTTCACAATTCGATAAATTATCGATTTTTACATTAATTTTTAATTTTATTTGATTAATTAATGTTATTGAATATATAAAGGATATTAAATATTTATCATTTTGAGAATACATCAGTTCATGTAAAAGTTGATCATTTATTATAGATTTAATCATATTTTAATAAATTCCATTTTTATCTTTAGTGATAAGAATGGCAGTGGCATCTTCACACACGAAAATACTCTTCCGTGAAAATATGGTTTAAGATATTCTTAGTTCAATAATTTTTTCAAAATGGAATATTCTATAGACAGTGTTTAATATAATTTTATGTTTTCACTTAATTTAATGCGTTATATGTTCTTCAAAATTTATAAAAATTAAATGTTTTTAAATAAAAACATTTAAATGAGAATTTATTTTTGATTAAAATTTTAATTAAATAAAAAATGATATTTTAAATTAATTTAATTATAGGCAAAAGCAAAATTTATCTTAACTTTAATAACTCTAATAATTCTATTCAAATTCTATTAATAAATTAATGAATTTGAATACATTTTCAATTGTATAAATCATTATAATAAATTATTATTAAAATATTATTCATAAATTCTAAAAATGGTATAAACTCTTTTATTAGGCTTTTGTATTTTTCAGCGCATTAACTCGATGTGTCTCATGCAATTAATTGAAATTAATTATTACTTTCACCATACAATTACTGTTAATAAATCATAAGAAAAAGTCGTTCATTTATCTATTCCAATATATTTGATGTTAGTAATGAAAAGGATTAATGATGATGATAAATATTAATTAAATGATTAATTAATGATCCGAAACTACGTTAATGATTAATTTTATTAATCGTAATTAATAAGCATAACTCAGATGTACCGCTAAATCCATCATAACTATAATTAAAAGTAAACTCAAAGTCGTGTGTAGAGTAATAAAATTTACAGGAGAGACAACAATAAAGGGGGTTTCTAATTAATGTATTTATTGTAATTAATCAATGTTATTCTTATAGCAATTAACTTTATTCATACGATATTATTGCATTAATATTTAAAAACGGCAGAAATGCGCACGTACATAATAAAATAAAGTAATATTATAACAAAACATTACCACAAATCATAGAACATTAATTCAATTTTATTCAGTAATAAATAATAAGTTAATTGTATGATGTATGCTAAAAAAGGAACATTACGGGGTTTGCATTGTAATTGTGTCATAAGAAATAATTCACAATTACCGCAGTCACCATGAGTTACATTTTCCTTTCCCAGTAATGAATGCGTATGTTATTAACCAATGTTTGTGCCATTTACGGCATCAGCGGAACCATTTTTAGAATTTACTTCATTCCGATCCTATTGCTAATCATATTCCTATTGTTAGTAAAAAAGTAGGTAAATGGAGGCGAATATAGTTATTGAGTCGGAATTGTTATATATAAATACAAGTGGAGTTTATATGTTTATAACAAATACCGTAAATCGTCCCTCACACACACACAAATGCACACAAATAGTGCGCGTACATCCAAATGGAAAAGTTATTGCTAATGTTTAATTGCGCGAAAAAATGGGCAAAAATGGGCAAAATGGGCAAAACGGGCAAAACGGGCACAGCAAATGCTGATGTAATGCTGTTGGTCAATTGAAACGGTCGGAACGGTTCTACATTTTAATGGTTCTGCATTTTCAAAAATGGGAGAGTCATTTACGTTTTTTCTTTCATTATATTCGAGTGGAGAGTGCATATAAAGTTAAGTTTTATTCTCTAAATTCCCGTCTCATTTTCTAACTTTTCTCTCATTTCGTTCTCCCATTTCCATTTGATATAAATAAGAATATATATGTCCCACGGAGAGATTCCATACGATAGTACATTAACTGGCATCATCATCATGTTCATGTATTCTTATGTCTTTTCATTTGTGAAATGGCGATTCACGATCCGTATTTCTCCCCTCAATGCTTTATATTCCACATTTTGGGTATACTCTCACTCTAATGATGATGCCGTCAAAATAAAAAAGTTGATGCAAAAGTAGAGGGAAAGAAAAGATGAGTTTATGCTAAAGAAAAAATGTTTTTGGCTAAATATTGATAGGAGAAGAAAAGGCCATAACTTATATCTGACTAACATATGAACCTAATCATCCGAGAGGGACGCAAAAGAGCACATTTGCTGAAGATAATGCAAACTAAAGTATAGTATAGAAAGAGAGCCCTAAATATATGCTCGACGATCGATCGACACTTTTCTACGCCGAATGCACATTTTTGATTACTTAAGACTCGCATATATTGCCATATATTGCCATATATTGCCACTCTACGCGAGGTATATTGCCCTGAGTCGGGATGTCGTTCCATCTCAAGTCTTCACGAGTAATATGTCAACACTCATTTGCATATTTAAGACGATGGGAGGAGGCGGGGCACTGAAGGGATTGCGCGATCCCGAATATGTTAATTATTTCTCAGTGAAGAAACTCTTAATGCTAAATAATAATCCCCCTTCCAAATGCATCCCTGAGACTGCATCATTCTCTCAGATGTATTCCCATTTTCTTTTAGCTTAGATTAAGAACCGCCCATTTTTGCAAAAAGTATTGATTATTATTTGCGAGTACCAAAGTTTGAACTAAAATTTTCTTCTTTTATCTCCCCCTTTAAAAATGTTACTCCATTCCTCCATTCTCCTTCTTTTGTAATTTATTGACACAAAAGGAGACTTTTCGAACTGTGGTACTATGAGACTTCGCAGAGCTCTGAGCTGCTGTGGGACATAATAAATGTGGAACTTTAATGTCAAATACATGCAATATGAAACTATATATATATATATATATATATACACACATATATATATACACTATACACTATAAGGTAATGCCAAAGAGGATGGAGGAGATTATTTGATTGATGAACTTTAAAACGCACTGAGAACGGTAAAGAAAACTTAAAATAGGTCTGAGGGCGGTGCTCAACCAATTATTAAACCCATTTAATGTTTAATCGCAGCCGGAGGTTGACGCTGAGTTAAGGCTGAGTTTAAAACGTGAACACGCAAAAGGGAGACGATTTACACTCCCTCTTATCCAATTGTTTTCGCTGCATTTAAATAATCTTAAGGAAAATGAGAGCCGCACACATCATCAGGGAGTTTATTTCAGAGCTGAACATAACAGTACAGTGCAGCGCTGCACAGTGGGAAAGTATTCTTTAAGGGGGAAAATTTTCAAATGAAGCAATTGCAATCTTTTAGAATGTTAAAATTTAGTTCTCCTCTCTTTTATCTCTCTCAGTTGTCTCTCTCAACCATCCATGTTATACTTTTTACTTTAGGCCCTATTTTCTCGTAAAAATTTTAGTATTGCATCGCATCACTCGAGTCTCTTTTACTCAACTCACAAACTCAACTTCGAATCCAAATAAAATTTTAGTGAAAATTGGATTAAAAACATAGAAGAGACATCAGACAAATCAATAAAACAATATATAATATGGGAGCACATCACACGAGCAAACGAATGTACAAAAAAGTTGGGCTCTTCAAGTTTTTTCTCTCTCTTTCGGCTCTGTAAATCTGCGACTGCATTTTCCCCTCAAATATAAAACTTGGAATAAGCTTGTGTCGTGCTATATTTATGAAGGGAGAGAGCCTTTAGGCTAAATACTGAGTGCCCATACATACACATACATACACAGACCCATACATACACAGACTCATACATACACCGACTCATACATACATAGACTCATACACACACAGAGTGAGAAGAGTCGAATACTTTGGACATGCAACAGAAGAGGCAAAAAAGAAAAACTTACATTAAAAGCACTACTATTTTGGGGGGAAAGAAGTTGAATATTAAAGGTTTCCATGGTTATTTGGACCGATCACTTCATTATGGACAAGACTGTAATCGTTTAGCTATGCATTTGGCTATGCACCAATCGACTCTCTCCCTCTTTTCTCTGATTTTGGCTTTAATCATTTTCTTATACATAAAAGACCATTAGGGAAGTCAATGGAAATATTAGCAAAGCTAACGGCTCTTCTTTATCATCTTTTCCCATTCCCATGTTACTTTTTTCGTGCTCAGTTCTACTTTCATATTCCGATTATACTGCACTACGATTATACTACATTTGGCATTTTCATTCTTTTCCATTCTCCATTATCTTCAGTTCCTGATTAAATGTTACAGTATTATCTCTTATTACAGTATTACCCGTTTATATTACTTTGTGTAGTGTTAAAGTAAATGCCATTTGTTTGTCATCAGTCCAAAACTAAAGAGCATTCAATTCGAGCCGAGCATTGAAATAATAAACCAAATTTATTTAAAAATACCAAATTATTAGTTATGGTTTATTATTTATTATTATGCACAAACGTAATACACAAACGCAATGCTCAAATGCCAAAATCACAAACTTATAATGATATGAGTTTTATCATAAATATTCATTGATTCAGTGGTACTTCCGTATAATCATTTATTTACTCAAACTTTGATCATTATTGTTTTTTGTGATATTTTTTGTGATATTTCGATACGATAAAAGCCATTAAATATTAATTTATAGAGAGTCCATTAAATCAATCAATTTTAATACGAACAATAATGTTAATGTATATATATTTGACGGTATAAGTTGACAATTTTAAAAGATTTGAAACATTGTAAAATTTACGCGAAACTTTACGCCAATCACTTTTGACATCGATACAAGAAAAAGCTCTTTATTTTGTTCAGTTATATGCTTAACTTCAATCCAATTCTACAATAAAACTTTCAATTGTAATAGTTTTTACACTCATCTCAAATGATTCTTCTCTATCTCATTGCAATTTTTGTTTTTTTTGTATGTACATTATTCTCACTTTAGCGGCAGGAAAATTGCTAAAGACTCATATCACTTTTCCTAAGATATTTGGTGGCATCAGTCTTATATTAGATTATTTTATTATTTTATTTTATTTTATTTTATATAATTCTAATGTAATTCTAATGTCGCCTCCGATCGTCAAATAATGCGTTATTTTATTGATTTTTTAAAAGTTAATATAAGCATTTATAGAATCAAATTTTCAACTTTTACGATGCATTTACATGTATAATGTGCGCCGATGTAAAATAAAGAGTGAAAGAAAAGAAATGAAATTCTTTTATTTGTTAAAATGTTAAAATGAAAATGTTGAAAATTCTTTGTTTTTAAAGAATATTTAAATTTCTAAATCTCGAAATTAAAATTTAAATCATTTTCTAATATAAATAAATATGAGAAAAATATAATCGATACATAATGTTTATATGAAAATAAAACGCATTCTCAAATCGAATGTTTAAGAAAAACAAAAAAATATGATAAACATGAATGTTATGCAATTTATATACATATATATATATACATATATATACATATTCTATATATAAGACTACTAATATATTTGTATGCAATACATATATACCCCGAATAATTAAACTCCAAAGAATATTATGTAAAATTTAAATTTTCAGTGCTGCAAAATAATTATTTTAGATAAACCTTTTCTTTGTGTTTCAATTTTTAAATATTTCTTTACATTCTTTTAGTGTACTTCTGTAAACAAAAGCTTCGTAACTTGAACTCTCCACATCTTGAATTCCTCTATAACTTGAAACGATTTTCAAGACTCAAATTATTTCTTATACTTTTGCCTGACAAAGAACATTCATAGCTCAGACCTGGCCAGAGGGGTAGGGGGTAACCCCCCTAGCGATTTTCGAAGCTGATCCTCCCTCCGCAAATTTGGCAAAAATTTATCCCCTCCCATAAAAATTGGAAAAATCCAAATTTACACCACCTCGGAGAGTGTTCGGAAAAAATTTTTGGCATAAAAATGTTGAATTATCACTGAAATTACGGTAAAAATTGTTCCGCGACACAAATTATCGCAATGGATTATGTCTCTCCGATGGTGTAAATGATTTATTTCAGCGAATAAAAATTAACGTCCTCGGAATTTTTTTTCTGACACCCCCCCTNNNCCCCCCCCCCTCGGGATCCGAAAAAACTTATAGTCAGGCCAGGTCTGATAACTTGAAAACCTCCATAATCTTGCACATTCTTTGAAGAACCCATAATAGAGATAGAACTTCAATAACTTGAATAACGTGTTAAAGTCATTAGTGTAAACAGTACTTTTCATTCCCAAACAATAGAAAACAGTATTTGCCAAGGAGGGTCTGGGTCTGGGTAGAAGAGAACGAAAATCGAATTAAATGGAATTCCATTCTGTGGAATGGAATGGAATTTCCATTGGAAATTTTGGTGGAAATGGAATGGAATCGAAAATTATTAAACTGGGGGTAAAATTGTGGGTGACATTGTAAGAAATGTCGAAAGTACAGTAAAAATCGGAGTGAATTTATAAATATCATGTGTCTTATTAAGACATGATCCCAATTTTATATTAT
>LBFL01024941.1:0-10248 GCA_000988845.1 Hypochthonius rufulus
GAAAGATTTCATTATTTATATTCCGAAAGATTTAATAAATTATATGAAAAGCCGCAGTAATGAAATTAATTATCTTAAAACGATCATTAACAGAGCTAAAATAACAGAAATTCAAAATCTTCAAAAACCAGAAATTGCCATAGAAATAGCTGAGGGTAGAGCCGGAATATTTATAAATTCATTTAGATTCGAGTTTATTAAAGCATTCGCTGATAATTATGGTGACGAATTTGTTTCTAATGAATTTGTTAAATATGATCAAAAATTTGATGTCCGTTTAATACGAAAGGATTATGAATTTAGAAAGGAAATGAATGACATGTAAAGTCAAAAATAATGTTAAAAAATTTGGTGTCAAAAATAATGCAAAACTTTACGATTAAAATTTATAAAAATTGAATATTTAAACTCATCTAACGTGGACATATTGCGGCAAAAATTTTTGTTTGAGATAAAGAGATGTTTATATTACAGACGTCAAAATAGCAGTTTTATTTGATTTAATGGTAAAAATTTGTTTACGTTATAGAGGTTATTCACGGTAAAGGAGGTTCACGGTAAAGGAGGTTCACTTTAGAGGGGTATATGTGTGAAAATATTAAAATCTTAAAAGATATTTTTGAGCATTATATTGACACAAATTAACGATTTAAATTACTAAATTTTAATTTATATATATGCATAAGTTCTAAACACTCAATGGAGTCAGGAATGGATAGACATTGGTTTGACATAAGGAAAAGTGCCACGTTTATCTTAATCCGAATTTTTGTACCGGAATTTATGGCGATTATCAAATTAAAAGAAAAAGAACATTCATTTGAGATAAAAGATTTATCATTTTTATTTTACACTGCAATTGTCTTTTGGTTTATTTCAATTTATTTTTATATAATGGAAATTCTTTTTTATCATTTTAAAATATTAATTTTAAAATTAATTAATAAATTATAATTTTATTTTATTAAAATATGTTTTTTCCAAAATTTTTATTTGTTTATCAACGGTTAAATACAGATTAACGATTTCCGATTTTGCTTTAGTATCTGCACGATAACGTTCGCTCATATCATGCCATTGTCCGAAACCATAGACCCAATCGGGACACGAATATTTGCAAAATGTTACGGTATCAGGCGATTTGAGAATGTGTTTTGAATGCATCACATTTCAATGGTAAAGCGATTTCTTTTGGAAATAATTATTTTATTTTTATTATAGAATCACAGAAATTTATATATATAAATACACGTACACTTTAACTCCTCTAACGTCACCATATTGTGGCAAAAAG
Organism: Hypochthonius rufulus; assembly: GCA_000988845.1. NCBI lineage: Eukaryota > Metazoa > Arthropoda > Arachnida > Sarcoptiformes > Hypochthoniidae > Hypochthonius > Hypochthonius rufulus. Next base: position 1,295 of record LBFL01024941.1, read on the forward strand.
TTTTGCTTATCATAGAAATGTTTCTACGTTTTAAAAGTTGAAATAGCAAAGAATCATGAAAATCTTTGCTATTTGAGCCTCTAATTTAAAAACAATTCTATTTAAAACAAAAACATGGTATTCCGTTTCAAATATCTGTTTACGTTATAGGAGAATTCAAATTAATCTCATTAAAATTAATAAAACACATGAATCCGCATTATCGTGAACATATTGAGGCGGAAATTTTTGTTCATGATGTACAAGATTTTACGATAAAGAGGTTGAAATAGCAAAATTTTATATTATTCATGCTAAAAATTTGTTTATGTTAAATGAGTTATTCACTTTACAAGGGGTTTACGTTAGAGAGGTTTATGTGTAGTTTTAATGGAAGTTTCAATGTAGTCTATGGAATTATTATTGTTTTCTATTGTTGCTATTTATTGCTAGACAGAAAAGCTAGAAGCTGGGGAAATTTTTAAAATTGTGAAATATCAATTAGCTCAGCTATTAATTGATTAATTTTAATCTATATAGTTATTATTAATTTATTAATTTAAAATTTAAAATACGTTTAATAAATGTTCGGCAAATTTTTTCATCGTTTTAAAGAAAGTACTGTTTTCGTTTCACCACAAAATTCTCTATTAAACTATCGTAAATGAACGTGCACATTAATAGTTTTGTCGCGTTTAACAGACGCTCCTTTGATATTGCTTTACGAAAAACAATAGCACCGCCATAACCTCCCATATCCTGATCTATTATTACTTCTTTATAAGAATCGTCATTTTCTATTAATTTTCGTGCCCACATATTTGCCTCACCCTTTAACCAATTGTGATATTCGTTGTGTTCACCCGCGGATATCCAACGCTATGAATCAAAATTGATAATTTTGGGATTGATTTATAATTAGAATGATCATTTGTGAATGGAGTCGCACTGTGATTCGAATACGGAGAGATAATTATTGTACTAATTAAATGAAAATATGAAAAATTATAAAATTCATATATATTTAGGTACACTTAAATCGCGACCAAATTGCGATGGAAATGTTGGTTTACGATAGTAAGGATTTTACGTTAGAGGTTTAAATAAAATTGATTTATATGACACAATCCAAAGAATTTGTTTACGTTAGACAGGTTATTCATGCTAGAAATGTTATATCTGTTTTTCAGATTAATCATTCCTGATTTAGGCTAATAATTTAATCAAGGCATTGTTGACGGTCTGAAAATTCTATGGGGGATAGTGACATGAGCAGATAAAAATTTAATGTCTTGTCTGACGATTTAATATTTCGTCTTACGTCAGTCCATATATTCATCACTCATTATATATATTATATTTCTTAATTATACAATCTTCTATTATATATATATATATTATATTAATAGTCTATAATTAATATGAATTCTAAGCTGCCTATTTTTGCATTTGGAGTTTTTTCATCAACACTGTTTTGCCAACAGTGTTTTAAAGTACCGTAATTCGGTGTAATTCATTATGAAAATATAATGGAAATTAAAATACTCACCGCGTATTTGATAAGGCATTTCTCAAACTAAATAATGCTGATAATTTTATTGACACCATTTTCCGCGATCAGAGAATTTATTTGATTTTAAATATAGAAAATTATATGCAAAATTATTGAAAATATAAACCGTGGCAATTATTGCAACTCAAATGTACTCATGTATGCTTGCTTCTTATTTGGTAATTTAATATTTAGCAAATGTGGCAATTATTAACATTTTGGTAGTATCATGTTTACATTATAATGTGATATCACGTGACAAATTAAAATATTTTGTTATTTAACATTAATCAATGCCTTCTAATGGTTCGTGTGTCATTCTGAAACTTTACTAAACTACAGATGATAAGACTAACATATTGAAACTCTTGCGATTATTTTTTAAAAACTAAATTTTTAATTATATTTTATAAAATTTTTAAAATGAAAAACCTTAAAAATAAATAATAATAATATGAAACTTCATATACATTTATAGATTCATATACATTTATTTTATAAGCGAATATTATAGCTTTAATCATCTCATTTGATATTTAAAAATTTACATACAGTGTTATCATTGATTATTATAAAAATAACTAAAAGCAATGGTCCGCGGATAGAATCATTACAAACGTTTTGTTACTTTCTGTGCCTTTTATAATGAACACACTATATTGTGCGGTCGATTTTAATGGTTTATTATTATCAATATGTTCAATATCAGCATTTAAATAACGAAAATATTATATTAATAATTTTATATCATTACAGATACATTTAATTATGTTTTAAAAAAGTGCACATAACAATAACTATTTTTCGATCAATTGAATGTTAATATTCTTAATCAATATTAATCATTAAATCAATAATTTACAGAGTTACCAGTATAAAACCTTCAATATCCGCATCAAAACAGATCAAATTTTATTCAATGTAAAAGATGTTTAAAATGTTTGTCTTTCATTTTTATGCACAATTCAACCTTAGGCTTTATGATTTGAAAAACATGTGACTTTTTCTTGGGGAATGCTGCAGATTAAATTTTCTATAAGAACTTTGAGTCAAGTGAAAGATAAATTCTTTGCTTCGGATTGAAAAAAGTGAATTTTTTGTTTACACTTGTGTGGGGCCCACAATATTGTCAATCCTCATGTGTAAATTAAGCTGATAACATTTTGAATATCTTTGATATTGAATAAAATTTGATCTGTTTTGATGCGGAGATTGAAAGTTTTATACTGGTCACTCTGTATATATCATATTAAATATAATAAATGACATTTTTAGGAGTACTTAAAAATAATTATTAATTTGAAATAATACAATATAATCACATTAGCAGAATCAGTGTTGCTATTAAGTGGACGCATAATAAATAAATATTAGCTACTTTTGAAGTCAAATTATTTGATATTTAAAAAATGGATGTAGTATTTATGTACGAATATGTCGCAAAAATGCTTAAATGCTGGGATTATAATCAATTAGAATTTTATGGTCATAATTTTAATAAAAGTAAATCTCTTCGAATCACACATCTAAAATTCGTAATATTATTTAATAAATTATTTAATTGTTTATGTATAAAATATTTTTATTTTTAAGATGGAACCGTATGATTGTGAAACTGATACTGATTTATTACATTCATTTTCAAAATATTTAAATTTGAGATTAATTTATATTCCCCCGGAATATAATGAGACAAATATAGTTCAATATGACACAATGGTGATGTTAACCAATAATGTATGTATTGTTTAAACTTTTTAAAAATTCTTTAAAATTTAATTGAAATTACACAATAATTTCATTTTTATGACACTCATTTTAATTTACATGATATATCGTATAAACACTATCGTGAGTAAAAATTTTACGCTGCAAAATGATTACGATAGAGGAATGTATATACTTTATAAGAGTTTACATATTTTTACATTTTCACTCGAATTTAAATAAAATTTTCATAAATAATTTTTATAATTTAATAAATATTTAATAAAAATACATTTAATTTTACTGAATAATTTTTGATATCTTAACATTAATTCACATTTATAATGCACTGCGATGCTAATTTTAAAAAACCTATAAAATGTTAACACAGCATAAAGATTCCGTCAAAATTGTAATAAGAATTTAGCATAATTAAAAAATACTGTTTTAATTCATACACATATAATAAAACACTAAATAATTATATTCCTAAAAAATTTAATTATAATTAATTTATTAAAAGTGAAAAATAACACACTCATGCTCTATCTTAAACATTATTATAAAAGTATTTAATATATAAAATAATAAAATTTTAGAGGAAAAATAATATAAATAAATTTTAAATTTAAAAATACAACATACAGTAAATAAATTAATATTATATAAAAATTAATTAATTAAATAATCAAATTTTGAAATTATAAAATTTTATTTCAATTATTTGTGCTTTGAACTAAAAGATAAAAATATTTTCTCCTTTCCTTTTAATGGTTTTAAAATTATAAAAAAATTATATTATTATAATTATTATTAAATATAGTCTCACACTTTTTCACATTCTTTGATTTTTCTGCATTCTTCATTATGTCATACATCACTGGGGGTGATCTTAACACAAAGATTTCTGATGATTCACTTATGAATGTAGTACTTTGAGAAATCGTTACTGATTTAGTAGTATCTGTTAAAAATCAATAATTATTATTTAATATTAATAAATAGTTAAATGTATACGTTTTTTAGTTGTGAAACACGCTTTAACTGTCATCAGAATCATCATTATAATGACAAAAATAATAATACATATTAATATATCATTAAAAAGTTCAAATTTATCAACACTATCATCGGTTACATTACAACGAAACAATTTCCAATGACTTTTGGCTCAATCATACTGTGGAGATATTACATATTAAATATGAATTTGTGATTTAACAATACTTACGTCAATTGCCACATTTAATTGATTATACAATTGTTGATTTATAAAATAATGAATATTTCCACTGTCGACTTTAGAAATATACAAAAACGCAGCGAAAACCCCCGAACAGTTACTGCGGTATGCACCAAACCATTCAGTATCAACCATTAATAAAAGAATCGAATATTTAATCGTATGCATTTATTAATATTAAATTTTCTGATAATAATCGTCTTCAGATATGATAAAAAAATCAAATGTAAATGTTTAATATAAGAGAATAATAAATGTTTGAATACAACAATAGGAATATGTTTTCACGTTCCATATTTAAATATAAAAATATATTCGATTAAATACGATGCACAAAAATGAGTTTTTATAATTCTAAATTCTTCATAACAATACTTACTTTTATTACTGTGTGAATTCACTATCATCTTGCATTACATAAAATAGAGATGACCATTTTAACAGATTAACTATAACCTTTAACTCTTAGTTAAGGTTGAAAAATGATTTAATATTAGTTTAAAATAGACTAAAGTTGACTAAATTAACCTGAAGTTAAATTTAAAAGAATAATCCTGAGTCAAGTTTTAATAAAATAAATTCATAGATAAACCTTTAAAAAAACAAAATACATTTATATGTAAATATATTACGCAATAATTACGTGACATTTTATTTGTAACATAACATTATACTTCAATTGAGAGTTTTATTTAAAAGAAGATTATTGTGTAATTTTTAATTTATTGTAAATTAAACTCATTAAATGTAATTTTATAAAATTAGAGAGCAGATTATTGTGTTGAAAATATTGATGTGAATATTTATAATTTCGGTATGGTTAATGCTACGACGGTTCTTAACGTAATATATGAAATATGTTTCGGAATGCGAAAATTTACCGTTAATAATAAATTTGAAAGATTACTCAAGACTTTCGACAATACGGTACTTATCTTTGACTAATTTTCAACTATAATTATTATGATTATCTAAATATAGGTGTGGACATTAATAATGATTTCTTTAATTATTATGATAATATTTGGATCTATAAATGCTAATATTATCTTTGGATTAAAACCTTTTGAATCATATAGAAACATTTCTTCATTTTTCATATCAAAAATATTGGGAAATGATTCCGGTAAATATAGTAAAATATTTTTGAATTTATTTAAGTAAACAATAATTATAATTCTAAGAAAATATACTCGAATCTCTATGTCCCGCGACGGGCTATAGAAAAATTGGACATAAATGTAAATACAGACATAAATATTAATTTTAATGTGAATATGATTATAAAATATACAGACATAAATTAAGAAAGGACATAAAACTTGGGGGATATAAATAGAGACTCGAGTGTAATTATAATAATAGATCATTATACAATTTTAAAATAATTTCTTTAACATTATTTTTTTATTCATATATAATAAGGAATGCTGAAACAAATTAATACACTTTTAGCCATAATTTGGATTTTTGCATCATTATTATTCTGCGAGTCATTCAAAGGACAAATGTACTCGAATCTAATAAAAGATAATAAAATATGGTATAAAACAATTGAAGAAATTGCAAATTCACCGGAAGATTTCGTCATTTATATTCCGACATTTTTAATTAATCAAATTAAAGATTACAGCGATGAAATTGATGAGTTTAAAAAAATTATTATTCGCGGTAAAGTAATAAAAGAAAATAAACTCACAAATGTTGAAACAATTATGGATATTGCTGAGGGCAGAGCCGGAATATTTATGAATTCATTTAGATTCGAGTTTACGATGAAAGGATTTTCTGATAATTATTATGATGAATTTGTATATGATTTTATATTTGATAAAAAATTTGATGTCCGATTAATTCGAAAGAATTATGATTTTACTGCAAAAATGATTCAAATGTAATATATTATTGATTTTATTAAATTTAATTAAATTTTAAATTTTAATTAAAATTAATTATTTTAATTTGAAGATCTAAACAAACAATGGAGTCGGGTATTGACAGACATTGGGTAATTGTACGAGAAATAGCAATTTGCATATTATTTCGAAGTATGATACCGGAATTTACTGATGTCGTTGTTTTGAAAGGAAAAGTCTTTGCATTTGAGATTAAAGATTTGTCATTTTCATTTTACACCGCAATGATCTTCTGGTATATTTCAATTTATTTACTTATAATGGAAATTCTCTATTATAATAATATTAAAATGTAATCTATTTCATGAATCAGTTAATTTTAGAGTAATAATAAAAATTTAAATAAATAAATTTATAGTAAATATTGGTCTTTAACATGAAACATGAATGATGCGATTATATATATTCGATGACAATAAATAACTCAAAAATTAAAGTGTATGAAAATCTTTTCCTTTTAATAGTTCTAAAATTATATAAATTAAATTATTATTTTAAAAAATATTTTACATTCTTTGACTTTTTTGCATTCTTTCGCATGTCAGACATCATCATCTAAACCTATATAAGTTTTCTGTTGATATTCTGCAAATATTTGAGAGTTCGGAAATTATTATTATTTTATATTAAATAAATAATTAAATGTATAGCTTTTACAGAGAGATAATACATCAGAAGGGTGAACGAAATTATCACAATGATAATAATAATAAATGTCAATTTATAATCGAAATATTCAATTTCAATTATACCGGTCTTATCTCAACGAAAAAATTTCCAATGACTTTTGGCTCAATCATGCTGTAGATTAAACAATAATTATTAATTCATTAAGATTTATGAATTTATGATTAATTAAATACTCACTTCAATTGCAATATTCGATTTGCTATACAATTGTTTTTTTTTATAAAATAATGGACTTTTCCGCTGTTGATTTTAGTCTCATACAAAAACGCACCGTAAACCCCCGAACAGTTACTACGGTAAACATTAATCCACTCACTATTATTACCGATATCCCAAGTAATGGCACACGCATTTAAATTCTGTAGGCGATGTATTGTAGCATATGCCGATAAATATTTATTCGTAAATTAACTAACAAATTTCATTGTTGTATATTCATCATGCGGATAAAACACATCCAATTTATTATTATTGTAATTCAATATAACATAACCATAACCGCGATCATTAACTTCCTCTTTACAATCGGTATGTTTACAATTGACATAATGTTTGGGATAAGTAATTGCATGATGAATGACATTTACACCCTCAAACAATTTGTTTATTTCCATTGTTTCACAGATTTGAATCATTTGTCCATTGTGAAGATCATCATCAATGAAGCGTGTTAATGTGAAAATCCATTTATTTCATATAACATAAATATCATTTATATTAACATTTTAAAAGCCGCTCATAATTAGAGTTAATAAATCGTTAATTATTTTTTGAAATATTGACTAAGGCAGCAAAATATTAAGAAAATAATTTTAAAAAAACTTTTATAGCCGGAAATTGGTTTTATAGGATGTTCCCGATTGGGAACATTGGCTATTGGTGATAAGTTTTTCATTACTGAAAAATCGAATTTTCGGAAAGATTTCGAATTATATTGTATAATTTATTTACTACATGGATGTTGATCGATTATTTAAATAATATTAGCATTCACTTTTAATTAAATAGCTCGGGAAATTAAGTTATGGACACATTTTATGTCCACTTTAAAGTTGACCATAGCAAAAACTAGGTGGTTAATCTATATTTATTTAAAATCATGTAAAGATATTTATCTTATAAATCATCAATAAAGATTGACACAATCGATTGAATGGTTTTACAGTAAAATGCAATTTAGTTTTTAATTCATCACTGTAATATATGTATTGAGTTTATAACTCAATACAAATAATGCATATATTAAAGTTAATGCAAATAGCCAATGTTCTCAATCGGGAACATATATATTTGATTCGTTTTAATTTAATAATGATTAAATTATAATTCTAAATTTTATTATTTTTGTAATTAGTATGTCCCTATAATGAAAGTTATTAATTTTACTTAATAATTTGTATTAAATAAATTTATTTTAATATTTTTATTGTATCATAATAATTCGTGAATTTTATCACTTTTTGAATGTTGATAATTTCCATATGATGCTTTTACAAATATATTCATTTATTTATTTTAGAAGTCAATTATATGAGCATCTCATTTATCATTTTAGATTTATTTAAATAATCACATTATTGTTTATAAAAATTATTAAATTGCATGTTCCCAAATAGGAACGTTGGCCATTAAAAGGTTAAATATGCGATCGAACATATCCTCTCCCTTTAGACTCTCATCACAAAGTTCGGGAGCATTTTTGTGTGATGATATAATGGAAATCACCATTAATAAAAGAATCAATAATACAATTGTATGCATTCTTTAATATTATATTTTCTGATGATAATCGTCTTTTGATATGATAATAATAATAAAAATATAACAGTATAAATGTTTGAATACAACAATAAGAATATGCTTTTAG
>LBFL01024958.1:0-12911 GCA_000988845.1 Hypochthonius rufulus
ATCTTTGCTAAATTGGGGGTAAAATTAAGAGTAACATTGTAAGAAATGACGAGAGTATAAATAAAAATCGAGGTCAATTTATAAATATCACGTGTCTTAGTATGATGTCATCTCAATTATATATTATGTTAGTGAACCCGATGTGTGAATGAGAATCTGAAAAATTTTCAATGAAATGGAATTCCATGGAATGGAATGGAAAAGAAAAGGATTTGATTTTTTCTTAATGGAATGGAATTTCCATTGGAAATTTTAGTGGAAATGGAATGGAATTGAAAATTTGCTAACTTTTCGTTCTCTAATTGTGGGTATACTGAGTTCCAAAAGTTAGTAAATTTCGGATTTCATTCCATTTCCGTTGAAATTTTCAATGAAAATTCCATTCATTTCTACTGATTAATAAATCACGAATGGAAATTCCATTTCAAAACTCTAGTCTTCAAAAACTATATCCTTTGCGCGTCAATACTATTATTTTCAAATATTTTCTTATTAATTTTATTAAAATAGGAAAAGTTATGGTTTTTTCTCATCGGTCGATACACTATTTAGTCTCTGTGTTCCTTTCATTAAGTCCATTTAAATAACATGCGATTGTCATGTCTGCCCTCAAATTCGGAGTAAATTTATCGGCCATTCTGTGTAAAATGCACATAAACCTCACCTTTTTTGCACCCCGAATCTTTTGACGCACATTTTATGACACGTCTTTTATTTTGTTTATTATGTGTATGTTTTCCTTTAATGAGGATATCACTATTTTATTATTTTATGTGAATAAACAATTAGCATATACATGGTGATTATAATTAAACTCCTTTAATGACAGAATGACATTTACACCCTATGGGTAGTGATGTCAAAGTCCTAGGACTTGGGACGTATGACGTATATGTTTTGTCAAATAGTATGGAACGCTGAGGGTTCAATAAAATTTTATTAGCAGAAAATGTGATGATTCAGATGAAATGAACTTTTAATAAATAGTATAAAATTTTATTGTACCCTCAGCGTTCCATACTATTTGACAAAACATATGCGTCATGCGTCCCAAGTCCTAGGGCCCAAGTCCTAGAACCCAAGTCCTATTTTGACATCACTACCTATGGGCTTTACTGAAATGCTTTACTACACAATTGCATTGTGTTGCATTGCAGTGAAGCCCATAGGATGTAAATGCCATTCTCCTTTAATTATAATCACCCTTTATATGCACGTATATATTTTATTGATTATTAATATCTCAAAACGAATTATTTTCAAAAATAATTTAATTATTTAATAAAATTACATTATAAATTGCGAAAAGTCATGCAAAAAACATTATGATTACGCTGATATAATTATTGAATTTATTGAATTTATTAGAGTTTTTTATTATTTTGATTATAGTTTAAGTTTAAATAAGAAATAATTTATATACAATGTATAACACTAATTTAATAATTATTGCATAATTAATGAACATACCTAAGGCTAGATAAATGTAAAATTGCATTTTATGTCTTGTCATGTCCCTTATCTTTTAGACAAATAAAACTTTTCGATTGTAAAGGGTTAATTAATTACAGAACGAACAAATTTAAAACTTAAAAATATTAACAAAATGATTGTTGTGAAATCGTTTTGTTCAATTTGAATAAAAATGTTTAATTTAATGTGAAATTTCGGTTAAATTCGGTTAATATGCGGTTAATTTATTTTAAAGTTAAAATAATTTTCAAAATTTACATCATTAATGTATTGATATCATATCTAATATCATTAAATATTATTAATACTCATATTTAGATATTTGGACTATTGCACTATTTAGATCATTTCACTATACACATAAACCTCCGTAACTTGAACCCTCTATAACTTAAACAGATTCTCAAGACTCAATTCTATTGATTTACATTATAAATGAACCTCTATAACTTGAAAACCTTATCTTGAACAAAAATTTGTGATCGCAATATGTTCAAGTTATGGAGGTTTATGTGTAGTTACTTTGGTTTGTATATCTGTAGAATATTTAAAGTGTCAGAATATTCGGCGTTTCTAAATATTGCTGCTCAATTATAACTAAAATGTTAAAAATGAAAAGATATTTCATGTTTATTCATGATTCGATTTATAAGTCTTACATTAAGAACCAAAATTCTAAGAAATGATGATAAACATGACGATGAAGATTATCACTCAATTTATATCCAATTACACAGTGGACCATAATATCGCTTCTATTATGGCATTAGAATTATACATTTGTACTAAACCGGAATTTGTTTTGAAATGTCATATTAAAGGACATTGCGACATATCTATTTGTTCTGATGGAATCATAATAAGAAAACTGCACGAATGTGTGTGCAGTGAGCCTATTATTGGTTAAACAAACTTATTTCAAAAGAAAATGCTTACATTTGGTCCCGAGGATATGTGAACTCCAAGAAACACGCCTTTTTTATAGATTGACCATTGCATTTAATACCACTAAAGTTTGTGCATGTGACACTGTGTGGACTCTTTTTGGGGTACTGTTTTGTTATTTGGTTATTTGAAATGAAAATGTATTTGGCTTATGGTAGTAAAAGAACATATAAAATATATAACATATAAAATACAAAAAAGTAAAAGAATTGTTCAGTATTCCATTTTTTGAAGGGAAAAGAGACTCTTTTTCATTTCTATTCAATTTCTTATTTTATACAGAAATGTACTTTCTGCAGATGATTTTCCAAAGAAAGTGCTTTTAGTATAACATAACATAACTAAAGTGGCATCACAGTCAAAGGCAATGTTGTATCATCTCTGCTGTCATTGTCCTTTCCTCTCTTTTACTATTTTTATGATTATTACTATATTTTGCTTATTTGCAGCATCCCTTTTCACGCGAATCTCAACTGAGGAAATCAGTTTATGATATAATAGATCGAGAATAGCATAGAATAGCATAGAATTCAAACAAATACCATATATATTAGTGATATTACAATTTAGATCGTTGCATTGTTCAGGCTTCACTATCTCTGAATATAATACTAGCTTAACAAACAACATTCAGACCTATATTTTTACATCTACCATATTACATATTTGCGGTTTTTAATAATTTGTTTAAATAAACATCTTAAGTTCTTAAATAGAGTTCGAAAATGGATTCAATTCCATTGGAAATTTCATTGGAGTCTATTCCAGAAATCCAATGAAATTTCCATTCTGTATTTTACCAGCGGTAAAATGGAAATTTTATTCAAAATTTTAACTTATTTTATGCCCGTTTTTTATTTTACATTTTTGTGCTATGAAATGAAACATATATTTGTTTATCATATGGAATCCAATGGAAATGGAAAAGTTTCCATTGGAATGGAATGGAAATCCAAAAATTAAAAACTTTTAAAACTCTATTCTTAAGTTTCTTACATTTCATTCACAATTTTATATGAAAATTGTAAATATTTTTCCATCATTAGTATTCTAATACTGACTTTTACCATTTTATCAATTTCATTATTATTCTTTTCTTTCATTTCCTAAACAATAAATTTAAAGATTCGCGGATCATTCGGAAATATAATTTAATTCAATTGAATTTAAAATTTAAACTCATAATTTTACATATTCAAATAAATTGATTTTAAAGTTTGAATGATACGACTGTTGTAACATATATATTAATTTAGTTAAAAATTCAATGAAATACTTAAATAGCATTTAAAAATTTTAATGTTCTCTCATAGACAAACTCTAGTTTTTTAGAATACACTGAAAGTGTATTTTATTATAATTTCGGTAATTAAAATTTGTAATGCTTTAATTTAATATTTCTTGGAACTTAAGACCTTAATACATACACAGCTCACCGTATTAATACGTTTGAACGAACTTTACTTTAAAAATTCAATGAAATTCATATTAATATATTTGATAGTTATGTTTAGCTATTGGAGAAGCGCAACACATTAGTGTAAATTTTTGATAAATTTTGCATATTTATGCAAAATTATGTTATTCTATTATTTCTAATTAAATAGTTATTTATGGTATTATGAGGTTAAATGAATTTTCTCGTATATTCTTTCGCATTCTTTAGCGAAGGATTAGTTTTAATTAATCATGACTCGTATTATTCATTGCTATTGAGATACGATGGGTCTGTTGTTTAATATATATTTTTAATTTGACGCATTTGGACATTCTCGCACATTTATGTATGTATATATATATATTAATGTATTTTAATAATACAAACAGTATTCTTCAGAATTCTCCAGGCATGGGATCAGGCGTATTTTTTCTCAATTTTCTAGGGACGGGAGTGAGTCAAGTTTGTGTATTTTTCTTAAGCAATTTTCTTAGGGGGCCCAAGTTCTTGATCCGTAACCCCCTGGCGGATACTAACCACAAGCTTAGGAGGATAGAGTAGGATAATCCCTTTGCGATTTCGCGCTTTAAAAATATATGAGAAGTACTTGTGTATGTACCAGAAATTAAAAAATTTAAATTTATCCCCTCCTAAAATCTAAAACATTGAATCATATCTGAGTCTAATAATAGAAATGAAATTTGACTAGATACAAAAAATACAAAAAATAGTACAGTAGAATGCAAATAAATGGCAAATATCAGTTGAGACTATAAACCAATATTTGAAATTAACCAAAATATTTACATTTATTCAAGGTTTTGATCCCGATATTCCCGGATGGCAGAGGTATTCAATGATCGTTGACAAACAAAGAGGAGTCTATAATTTGAAAATAAAAAACGTAAAACTTGATGATGAAGCGGAGTTTCAATGTCAAGTCGGTCAGTGTATTGATATTTTTGGAACATAAAGATTAAATATATCGGGAAATGCATATCTTGTGTTTATATTCGAAACATAATAATGGAAGTAAATACATATGATTAGAAGAGAAAAAGCGAATGAAGCAAATTCAGTGTATACAATACAATTCGATATTTTTGTATTACGTTAGTAATCCCATGAGTTTCTCTTTTGCAATATCTCTTAACTAACCCAATAGTTTTATATACTTTGGAGCAGTTTCCCTAAATTACGTCCTTCAGAGAGAGAAAATGTATTCAATGCATTTAACCATACTAAGATACACTAACAAGTAACGTGAGGCTTTGAGCTAAAAGAGCACATCAAAGTATTAGGAGTAATGGAAGTGCATCTTAAGGTAGAACATGTTACTTGTATATTCGAAATGAATACTTAACAAATCCCATATATACATTTCCAAATGTACATTTCATGCTCTCACTTTTCCCAATTTTCTTTGTGTTCTCTGTTCGTCTCTATGCATCTCTAAAAGTGGTCACTTTATGTTAAAATATTTCAGGTCCGGCCAAAGATAACAAACCTATCCGTTCGAGTGCCCGCATCACTGTGTTAGGTAACGACTCTATTCTCTTTCGGGAGTTAATGCTAAACTTAAATGCTCTCATTTCCGTGTCCTCTCCTGTCATTTCCCTCCGCATCATCCCCTCCACATCATTTCTTTCCTCATCCCCTTCATCCCTCTCATCCCCCTCATCTCCCTCATCTCCCTCATCATCCCTCTCCACATACTGTCTCTTTCTATTCTCTCAATTCTTTTCATTTATTTCGTTAACTTTACCAATTGTATGGTCTTTTCTTCCACCATTATTTGCTACACAATCTCCAGTACCCCCCCATGAGATTCTTCTATTCCCAACAAATCGCGCTCACGGCTTTAACATAACGAAGCAAAAACTTCAGAGTCAGACTAATAGCAGATTAGAGGTACGAGAGGCTGAAAGGATCACTTTGGCATGTAACACAAGTACGTTGTCGAAGCCGGAGACTCAACTTAAATGGTTCAGAAATGGAATGCAAATTAACAAAGGTAAGGGTAAAGAATGGTGTATTCCGTAATAATAGTGCTAAAACCGACTCAATGCTGTGTTATTTATTATTCTCTCGTTTGCGTGTCGAACAGACAGTTACACTGTGATAGTTAAACAAGGGTTAGGAGCATCTGGAAAATTGTTCTCAACGAGCAGTACACTGCATATATACACACGATTAGATGATCATGGTGTTCAATATACATGTCAGGGTGAACATCCGGCACTAACGAAACCAATCAAATCAACCATCACCTTAAGCGTCCTCTGTATGTTGTCCTTTATTATTAATTATTGATCATCACCGACTATTGCCGCATGCAAAATTACAAGGGTCTTCTGCTAATACCAACATTATTTGGTATAATTTTAGATCCTCCGGGAAACCCTTCGATCGAAGGATACACTGAGGGTGATGTGATCAGTTCTGGTGATACTTTAACGTTAGCGTGCATTAGTCGCGGAGGGAATCCGCCTGCAAAATTGTAAATTTTCAAATATTTTCCCCCATTTATTTAACTATCCTAATATAAACATTGAATAACTCAAATTATTTGCATGAAAGGATTTGGTACAAAGACTCAATCGAAGTCGATAGTACTTATTCCACCAGTGGTGGAAGGGAATCAACAAATACATATTCATTCACAGTGCTGCCGAATGATAATAACGCTTATTATAAGTGTGAAGCATCAAACGATGTCACTCCACATCCGTTACACGCCGTTATAAAACTAAATGTATTGTGTAAGTTGCAATAGAATTTTGCTCGTGATGCGTATAAATATACGCATCACGAGCATTTTACAAATTTCGGCATTTATTACATTTCATAGTCATTGCATCGGTGTCTTTTGTTTTCCCATGAGAATAATTTTGCACACCCTAAAAGTCTACGCTGTAAAGTTATTTATTTGATTTATGATTTATTTATGTTTTTTATGTTTTTATGCTTTATTCATGATTTTTTATTTAATTTATTTTATTCTCATATCGATTTTATTCTTTTCAATTTCATAGTTCCGCCGACAAAAGTTGAAATAATAGGACCAAAACAGGGTAAAGTCGGCGATATCATAACTCTCACATGTGTCGCAGGACCGTCTAATCCTGCGGTTGAACCATCGTGGGTTATCGATGGTGAGTATAGTGGACACTTATGCATGCCTAAAAGTATATTCTTCACTCCAGCATTGGGTAAATTGGCATTACATGTTTTTCTTGGGAATCTCAACATAATATATCGATAAATAACTATTTATTGATCTAAAAGTTGTTCAATAAAAATATAAAAATATAACAATTCATATCCCATAACATTACATCTCCTTTATACTCATATACTCATATACTTATATACTCATATACTCATATCATTGCATCATAAAATGCATTAATTCTTTTGTCGAAATCTCATTTCACTTAAGATATTAAATTGAAATAAAATGCAAATCCTCAACTTAAAGAAAGTATTCACAATGAGAACACATAATATGAAAATCTTTGTAAATGTTCCACAAAAACAGTTCGATTTTTGGTTTCTTCAACTGTTGTGTTTGTAACCGTCGCTTAAATCTCTTTATCATCTCTTTTTTATTTTTCACTTGAAAAGGTCGTGCCGTTCTCCCCTTAAGCACGTGGAGAACCGACAACAGAGAGGGTGTGATAACGACAACTAATATCACATTCACATTGACAAATCAAGATCCTGACACAAAAACAGTCTCATGTTCGGCAGTATCGGAGCTTTTGAAGGAAACAATGGTCCAGACTGTCAATATTGATATATTGTGTAAGCCTAATATTTCGGATGTAACTTACAATAGTCGTTAGAAAAGCATTTCCTGGTGATGAGCATGGCTTAGTGATGATACAATTGTGATCCATTGTATTGAATATGATTGTTTTCTACTCTCAGATCCGCCGGGAATTCCAACAATTATAGGATACAAAGAGGGGACGGATTTGCGTGAAGGGGAATTGTATCGATTCCAGTGTAAGTGATTTACCATAAAAATATGATCATTTAACTTAATACAAAAATGATGAAATATTTATCGATAATCTCTTCTTTCAATGAAACCATCATTAGGCGTTACATTAGGAGGGAATCCATTACCCGTTCTCAGGTGGCATGTCACTGGTGGTGGTGTTGGCATAGGTGCGGCGCACGATCGTAAAATAAGTGCATTAACTTCAATCAGTGGAAGCGGCGTGTCCAGTGAATTAGTGTTGAAACCGAACCCTAATGATAATGGTGCGACTTATAAATGTGAAGCAACGAATCCTGCCACAGTGAGACCATTGATTGCTTCAATCACATTATCCGTTCTTTATATATCACATGAAGTAACAATCAAATTAAAGCCTAAACATCCCAAAACCGGTGAAATGCTGAGTCTGCATTGCGATTCAGGTCCGTGTAATCCCCTCTGTCAGGTCCATTGGTACAAAAACAGTATCTCACTTATTGGTCAACACGACGGTGTCATTGAAACAAATACTCCATTTGGTGGTAAAAGCACGCGCAGCAAACTGAGGCTTAACGTTACATCCAAAGATGATGAAAGTGTAATCTCATGTGAAGCTGTAAACCCAATTTTAGGGAGAAGTGTTCGCGAGAACATTACACTTCGTGTTTTATGTGAGTTTAACTCAATCAGAACCCGAATAACGATTGTATGTGAAAAATGTTGTTTTATCCTTTAAATTAGTTAAACCGGAGTTTATGGTCCCTCAGCTCCAGAAGTTCGATGTCACCGAAGGTTCCGATATTTCTGTCAATTTAAGCACCAAAGGGAATCCGTCACTCATTACCTACACGTGGTGGAAGGACAGTGTTCCTCTCTTGGAAATATCAGACACTACAACCACCACCATATTGCCAAATCTTGTACTACATCATCGCCAACACCATCGTAGACAGCATCAATTACTTTCACGCGGCCCCATTTTGGAAATCAAAAATGTGTTTCGAGAAGACGCAGGAGAATATGATTGTGATGCGGCCAATAGTGAGGGCTCTACCAAAACAACCATTTCAATCAATGTTTTGTGTACGTTGAGACTCATTTTTACATCACTGCTGATTATATCGGTAACTTTAATGTCTTATTGTGATTTATCTGTTTTTTCCGTTAAAGTTGGGGCCATCATTGTTGAAACTTCAAAGTTGGTGATGGTGAACCCCCGGGAAACGGCCGCTCTCTTTTGCTTAGCGGTGGGAAACCCAATGACTGATGATCTCATTCTGTGGAAGCGGAGAGGAGATACAAATTTCATCAGAGATGAAAGAATTAATGTTGAAATTGAAAAAGGAAAGTCAATATTATGGATATCAAATGTTGACTCTCACAGAGATATGGGGGAATATGAATGCATAGGTATGAGATACGCCAACTTTGGCATGTTATACAATCGCGTTAATAATGCATTACCATTTTACGATAGCGTATAACGGGATTGGAGAAGAGGCGATTGAAATTGTCAAACTATTAGTTAAGACTGTACCTGCGATAGTGCAGAATGCAACAACACTAATTGTAGCAGGTGATGACGGAGAAAGCGTGAAGATGAAAACAACAGCAATAGGTGTGCCGCCGGTTCACTTCAAATGGATTAATCCTCAGGGTGAACATTTTATCACAGCGTCAAGTGATTCCGACAGTGGAGATGCAAATTATTTTCGGTATAATGTCGAGAGAAGACAAATCGATGATACGCACTTCGAAAGTACTCTTATTATTAGGCGAGTGACTTATGGTGATTTGGGTTCTGTGTTTAAGTGCATCGCATATAACGAAAAAGGTGAATCTAATGTCGAAATTAAATTACGCAAAAGAGGGAAACCCGACGCACCTCAAGAGCTGACGGTAATCAATACAACACATAACAGCGCGTACTTAAAATGGAATCCCGGTTTTAATGGCGGTTTAAAGCAATCATTCAAAGTACGGTTCCGCAAGAGTGGCACTGCCTCTTTCGATAGCAGTGATGAGACCGAAAACAATGGCATCATCATCAAAGGATTGGACCCTCAAACCGAATATCTCTTTTCGGTGTTCTCAAAGAACGGTTTAGGGGAAAGTGAATTTGGATCGGAGTCTGTACGTGCCTCAACACACTCAACTGAATTCGATTCGAGTGAAGCTCTGATCGATGCCCTAAACGGGGGGAAATCGAATCGGGGAAAGAGATCAGTCTCAAAGATACTTACGATTATTGTTATTGTTTTGGGACTATTTTTAATCATCTTAAATGCCAGTCTCGTGATATGTTATGTCAAATGGAAGAGGAAAACGGGAAACAGGGATAAGTCTGCTGTTGGAGTGAAGAATAATACTAAATACAAAGATGCTATTAATGGTGAAGCGATTTTGATGAAAACATTGAGCGAAGATGACATGACTATCACTGCCTCTTTAATGCCAATGGAAGATGAGACTCCAAATACTAAACATTGCGAAGTGCTCATGATGAGTGATCTCAATTCTACATCATCACCATCGACCACACACGTTCTATTGATGAAACGAGAAAACTCTTCACAGGAATTCAAATATAGACGAATGAACTCACAATCAGTTGATTGTGGCAATTGTCCTGACATTATCAAGAGTCGTAAAATAGAGGTGAGTGCGTCATTCAACTCATGAGTGACGTTTCTCAAAGTTACTTTAGTTATTACCGTTGAGAAAAATTTACTTTCATATTAAACTGTCGATAGGACTATGAAATGGACACAATTACCGGTGGAACATTACCGCGACAGTATTCTGTCCCAAATGCCAATGGTTCCAATGGAATTAATACCTCATCATTGAGAAGATATTCATGCAGTGGCAAAATTCCGCTCAAATCAATATTAAAGAATGGAACTATTAAATCACAACCGATGCTTTGATTTTGGTTTTTTAAGTTATTTCTAAATAATTGAATACTTTGTACAGTCATAGCGTATTTTTATTGATCAATTTTATCACTGTCGATATCTCATTAATGAATCATTAATTGCATTTTCCTATTATTTTTTTATACTAAATTTTTCTAATAAATTATATAAATTATGTGCCTTCAAATTAATACAAACGAATGTATATACATTTTGTGTATAAATTTTAAGAATGAATAAATTAACAGAATGATATATTATCCATAAATGCACGTTAATGAATAAATGAGAAATGAGACCACTCCTTTCATATAATCATATAATCATATACTAAAATAATATAAATTTTTTAGTAACGCCCAAAGAAATGCAAAAATATTGCAAATGTTAGTTTTTGAAAATGTCAAAAGTAACATTTACATTAACAACGATTGTGTAATTCAATTATCTCTTATTAATGAACATTTTAAATTTCACAGTGAATCTTCTTTATGAAACGGAAGCGCTTTCAAAATTATCCTCTTCCGGTGTAGTAAATGAATTTTCATTGTAAGACCATCCCGGGGATGGGATGCTACAGGAGAATTGATGCTGCATTTTGCGCTGCAGTGATTCATTTTCAAGTGGTAATGTTAATGGTAATGTCTTCGTCTTAACACATTCATTATCACTTTTAAAGCGATTCAAAACCATTACAATTATACGCAATACTCCAACAATGGTAATGATAATACTTCCAAATACTGTTAATACTGCTCCGATAATACGTATTTGCACTGAATATTCCAATTCAGATGTCGATAATAAACGGAGAGTGATTCCAATTGAAATTAGGAAAATGCCGAACAAAATAAATCCGATTGTCAATTGAAACCATACTTTTGATGATAATTTAAGCATTTTAAATGATTTATTTAATCAAAAATATTGTAAAAAATAAGGGAATATCTAATGTTACAGAATATAACAATCATTGTTAAAGGGTCTTTTATTTATTTTATTTATTTATATTTCATTTACTTTTACTACCAAAAACTGAATCGAAACATTCAAATCTAATCTCTTAGTGATAAGTGGTGACAGTGCTACTGCAAGATATATGGGAGTGGAATTATTTCATTGGAATGTAATGTAGAAACACTCTGATTTATTAAATAGTTATGGCGAATCTCCAAGAAAAATTCAAATTAAATTAAAATTTAATTTTTGATAAACACAAGTAAATTGCAAAAAACAAACTTTTTAAGTATGTATATATTTCGGTTGCATTTATATGCATTTGTATTTTAAGCTCATTTTAAATATAATTACCCATGTAATTAATGTAATAATTGCTTTAAAATCTTCAAAGTACTTAATTTGAAATTCTTATTCCAAATTATAACACAAATAAAAATTTTAAATCCCTTTTAGCAGAAGTAAGACAAAAATTTGATCGGAAAAATTATAAACTTTTCAACGATATTACACGATACACATAAACCTCCATAACTTGAACATATTGCGGTCCAAATAATTGTTCAAGTTATGAAGGTTTTCAAGCTATAAAGGGTTCAAGTTACGAAGGTTTATGTGCATATAATAAACTATAAGAAAAATAATGAATCAATGGATCTGGTTTGTAACGGCATCTACAATATCTTCAACAATTTCTTTAGATTTTTCGCGCGAAAACTTAAGGAAATTATTTATTTTTAATTTTTTCAAAATATTTTTCCATAATTATCTTGAATATTTAGTTTTGTTTTGTTCCACTGCCGGTCTAAAGCTTCAATCGCCACATTTTAACACTGTCGACACAATTGACACATATTAACACTACATTAACACTACATTAACACCACATTAACACCACATTAACACCACATTAACACCATATTAAAAAACGCTTTATTAATCATAATTGATAACTACAACTGTATGACTCTGAACAATAAAAGTTTAGATAATACTAAAATTCGCAATTTCGCAGTTGTAATTTTTGAATTAAAAATTATGGTCGATTTACTTTTGGCAGACGCGAACAAAAAATATAATCGACAAACGATGACGGAATAAACATGATAATTGTACGAAAAATGTTATAATCCCAACCGAATGGAGAATAATGAATTAATGGTTCAATGTTTGTAACGGCATCAGTAATATC
>LBFL01024959.1:0-16782 GCA_000988845.1 Hypochthonius rufulus
AGATATTATTTTAATCCTTTAATAATTGAACTTTTATAAATATATTGATACATGATTATACTTATACCTGTTTTTATCTTTACATAACAAATTAGGTTAGGACCACGTTCAGTTCAGGCACTGTTGTTCATTATATCGGGCTTATTACTTATGGGCTCAATTACATTACAAGAAATGCTGCCAAAATTTAATGATAAAAATGGTAAATTATTTAAAGAATTAAAATTTAATTAATACTGTTATTATCCTAATATTTTAAGAGCATTACACTGTAATGCTTCAATGTTCTAATTTTCAAATTATAATCGAATTATTTAAACATGCATTTAATGTTAAATTAAAATACTAAATTATCGTACATTTAATTATAAATTACTTTATCAAAAGAAAATGCTTTACGCTCTGCAATTTTCTTTTGTTAAATTCACTCATTAACCTAAAACTTTTCAATCAAATATTAACTCTCATTAATTTCCAATGAAAAAGTGCCGATGGATTTCGATTATCGACTCCTTTTGTTACCATCAGCACTCATACTTATCGCGAGATCATTGATGGTATCACTCCCCGCATTTGTATGGTTTCACGCGGCGAAGACACTGCCCACTGGAATCAGGTATTAATTGATAGATTTGACTGTACCCATTAAGGGTGACACTAATTGACGTACAACTCAAGGGTCGTTATCACATGTCAATTGTCAAATGTCATCGCATAATGTATTTTTCAGTCATGAGATTCATCGCTGTTACACTCACTTGAACTGAATGGATGATTGCTCTGTATGATTATGATCACTTTTATAATGAACATACTCATGCATTTCGTGTATCGATTCCCATTACCATTACCAAAACTAATATTTCACTCATTTCCTGCTTTTTTGTTATTGTTTATTGAACTCCGGAAACACTTTCTACATTCATCTGCATATTTTTATTGTTTAGAGTCGTGGGTTTTGCAGCGTGCTTCTGCTGGAGTGAGGCCGGGCAAATGGCGTCGCCTCATCTTATTGTGTTGGTATGGTATTCATTATTAGCTTTTTCTTATGTTTATAACTAATGAACACTCAAAATTTCAGGAAATAACATTATACATTTTCCCCATTATCATAATGTTAAACAATTTCTAACTGTAAATATCTAATTATACGTTACTAATTACACTTTAGGCTGATCTAATAGCACCGTTTATTCCTATCGGCCTCTGCGGGTCACTATCAGTGGTCGCCGGTGGATTATCCCTATTATTTCCCTCGTGTTACCGTAAACCATTACCGAATACACTTGAAGAGGCAGAGAATAAGAGACTGATTCCACTTAAACAGCGATACCCGAGTTTTAGAGATCTTAAAAATGGCAAAATTAGTTCATTGCCAATGGCAACGAATGGCATTAACAGTAATGTATACACAATTCCACCGTCGAATTATGATAAGACAAATGTGAAACTAACAGAACAATCGGATATAAATCAAAACTCGTTTAATCCCAATAATAATGTATATGTTCAAAATTTCCATCAGAGACATGATAGTAATGCGAGCATTGTTCGTCCCATAACTGTATATAATGATGATATTGAATCGCGTTTATCTGATCTCGAAGAAGACATGACTGAGGGAAACAATTGGAGGCTGCGTTCGCATGACTATAGTTTACATCAAACAAATATCCACCCGATTCAGTGTGACACTTATGATAAGTATGATAATAATCGATCATTGAGAGATATGCATGTATTTTCTCGTCCGGCACTTTCAGTACAGAGGCAACAGAGCAATATAATGTCAAACGGACACATTAATGATAAGCGAAAAGGAAATAATAGTGTTGCGGAAACTAATTTATAACATTAATATATGGTATTGTTGTTTATGGAATAATTTTTTAATTAAACGTGTGAATAATGTATATAATACTGTGTCATTTGTAATATAAATGTAAAAATTATTTTAACACAATTTTTAAAGAAATGTTAAAATGTCATATATTGTTGAGTCAAAATTTTTATATGCGTGACATGAGATACAATTTATATAAAACTGAATGTATTTTAATGGAACAAAACTTTTACTATAATAACGCCGATTAAATGAGTGTATTTGAAAATGTCAATGAAACAATTTCTAATAGTGATTTACATATGCGTATCCCAAAAAATAATTGGCAAACAATGACATAACCTTCAATATAGTAATTTAGGGCCAACTTTTGCGACATTTCTCAATGATACGCTCTCCTTATTTCGTTAATCGCATCATACTGAAGGTGTCTCATTTATTGCTATATTTACGTGCGTATTACAATCCAATTATAGTTATTATTAGACTTCGGTCATTACACGACATTATCTTTAAATGGAATAACCACAAATGAGACTATAATATTCTCCAAAATCTATTATTTATCTATTATATGTACTTTTGAGTCAATAAATTATAGATATTGAATCGTGATCATTGATATATTTGATATGATTATAAATAAATTGGAAATGACAATAAAATAGCAATTAATATGTTCCAATATCTTTAATTAAACTTTTACTAAATACGTAATCATTCTCCCATATCTAATGTATATTGTCGCGTGCATCCATTCCACACTCTAATCTCCCGTAGAAAGTCCAACGCCCGACGGGCGTCGACATTTATGATCAGCACTGCAACTTTAGTGTTGTTGTGTATGGTACCCACAACCGTACTACCGTAGGTTGGACATTGGGATTGCGACACGCGATTGTAGGGTTCGCAGTTAATTAAGGATGTGATGCACAAAATGTATTGCGACATAACCGCATGCAGTATATTCATTAGGACAGAAGCACATGTCGCGTGCCTAATTTTTAAATGTTACATTAAATTTGCGAATTCAATTATTAATTATGCTAATATAACGATCATAATTATGACCCTTAACATTTACTTATGATTCTGTTCTCTTTTAGTTTTCAACTTTCGTTCATACCATTAGATGATTACTTATATTGTGACGTTATTTTATAAAATGAAAACTCAAACAAATGCTGGTGAATCGGGTTAATGCCCGGTTTTCATAAAACCCATTTTTTCAAAAATTTCTGAGACCCGAATTTTCGAATTGACAAACATAAATACAGCACAATATTTAATACTTAACACACAGTGAAACAAATTAAAAGTTATTTATCGATTCAAAACTTTCATATAATTTTAAATAATTTGTTTTGTTTCATTCATTATAATATTTAAGTATTAATAATACTGATAATGAATGTCGTTGAATCAAATGTCATAAACATATGTAACAATTAGTTAATCGTTATTTTTTATAAGTGCAAAATATGATGATCTAAAGAATGAGTATAATCATATGCATTAATTTCTTTAAAATTATGATGTTTAAACATAAGAATTGAGTAACATTTTACTGAAAATTTTATTCGCAATTTAAAAATAATATGACAGTCTCAACAAATATCAATAATTTATCACATTAAATGTGTTACACTATCGTAAACATTTTGT
Source organism: Hypochthonius rufulus (assembly GCA_000988845.1). NCBI lineage: Eukaryota > Metazoa > Arthropoda > Arachnida > Sarcoptiformes > Hypochthoniidae > Hypochthonius > Hypochthonius rufulus. The sequence continues at coordinate 3,509 of LBFL01024959.1, forward strand.
AATGATCAAAATAACGTATCCTCACCTTTAACTAAAATTAATTCTCAATAATTCTATTGATTACCCAAAGTATGTTAACTCCTGAGGGACCCAAATTTACGCGCCTAATGTTAAAAGAGAAATAATTTATAATGTAATATTAATATTAGAGATTTAATGAATACCCCAAAAGTCCATAATATTTCAATTTAACACAATAAAGAAACACGAGAAATGTATAAAACAAATTGTTTCGTCCGATCGGCAATTCCCAAACCTCTTCATTAAGTGAAACAACTTTATAATGTGGAGGATTCACTTTGATTTGTGAGATGTAAATTCGATCTTTCGGCGTCTGACCTAAAATTATAATATTCATACATTTGTGTAATTCAATTTAATAATAATATTAAAGTGCATTTTACCAGAAATTGACCGAAAATGTAGATTCGTGAACGCTTTACCCTCAGGACAATTGGGGTTTGAAGGGAGTCGCGAATCCATATATGTACAGAAACAATGCATTATGATCTGAAATATCAAAAAAATATTACAAAAGCTGTAATATCATATAATTCTTACGGCAGAATCTGATGGAAGATCCTCATTCCACTGTTTTCTATTATAATATCCTCCGCCATTCCAATTAAATTCACTCATACATCCGCCTTTTGCTAAATCTACAAATATATTCAATTTAAAGAATTGACATTTTAAATTCGTCTCAAATCAATTATATTAATATAAACCTTTAATTCGTTTGATAAGATATTGTTGATGAACTGTGACGTCTAAATATGGAACTAAAGATTCAAATGATGGTATTTGTGCTTTCTTTAGAATTGACATTTGTTTTATCGATGAAAGACTCGCCTCTGATTATATATAACAAATTAAGTGAAAAATTGAGTTAAACAAATAAATACCTCCGATAAGTGAATCGACAGATCCCATTTTGACGAGTGAATCATTGATTTTGTCGATCTCTTGAATCAAACGCATCAAAATTGTCTGACATATCCATTTGCGTATATTCTCAATCCATTGATTCATTTCAATTTCAGTGATCTTTAACTTCGTTAATATCTGAATGAATCATAAATTTAAATAAAAACTAAATTTAGTAAATAAAGAAAATACATTTAAATCAGCGGATGAAAATGACGATGTAATTGATAGTGCTTTATCAATATCTTCACCGCCCGCAGATATTAATGGTGATTGAACTGCCAATTGATATGACGATGATTGATCCGCAGCCACTGGTGTCTGATGTGCCGCATTCCACGGTGATGCTGCCATAGACTGTTCGTGTTGTTTCTCCGCGTGACGCATTTCCTCATCTCTTTCCTCTCTCATATCGAATTCCTTTAAATACTCATTTAAACTTTTCTCATCATTAATTACTTTTCCTCCGCTCATTCTTTGGTTCTTCCGCAATCGCAATGAACTTTTAGTATCATCGTTATGTGATGGCGATTCAATGAATGAATCGGCTGCGCGATGATAAACCCATGATGATGCTGTTGAGTTTAATGGTGAATTTACCGAATCATTTATGGCACTGACATTTGGTGTTTGACTAATGTTCGACATTAGCGATGAATTTAAAGATGATAGAGATGTGTGTTGTGATGCTGCGAATGATGGCGATGGTAAAGTGCCGATTTCGAATGGCGGTGTCGCGGGGTATGTCTTCGGACTTATCTTTTGGCCTTTCGATGGTGATGAGAGAAGCGATGAGTTAAGTCTAAATCCGAATTCATTCGGTTTAATCCCCAATAATTTCATTTGCGTTTCGGTGACTTCAATCGGTTTCATCCAAAAATAGGGCCACGAATATAATGCGACGTCATAAATGGTATTGCATAATAAAATAATGGTCAATAAAATCTCTGTTAAAAATAAGTGATCATTACACAAAAAGAGTTAATCATTTGCATACCGATGATATAAAACACCGGTTCGAGTAATTGCGGTATTACCAAATCTGTTATTAATGAATATTTCCTGAAAATATAATTTTAGTTTTCATTTATAATAACAAAAATACACTCAAAACTCACATATCGATTAAAAATATAAAAACAAAAGTCAAGTTAATCAATGCCCACGGAAGTGCGTCCCGTGACTGTTTCAGGTGATTCCGTCGTTTAAATACATCATCAACTGATGTCACAACCGGTGACGGACTGAAGCGATATGTTACAATTTGTCACAACAGTTTAGTACATTTGAGTCATACCTTTGGTTAACGGCGGACATAATGGTAATGGTAACGGTAACAACAATCGGTAAATCACAAACAATTCAAATTCAATTGTCTTTTGTCTAAAATAATAAAAACATTCCCATGAAATGTAATGAAAATGAGTCATGTGATGAAAATTCGTTTCGCGGGAATCGTACTCAATTAGTGATTGGATGTGTCAGAGTCACGTGATGGGCGCTCATTTCGAGACAAATCATTATCATAGATCAATGTTCAGTGTGTGATTAGAGTATTTATTATTATTATTTCTTAATATTTCTTAATATTTCTTAATATTTATTTTCAATGATAACACTAAAAGTTAATTTTATACGAATCAAATTATGATTTTCGGTATCACGTGATTGTATGACATGATTGTAATGATCTTAATCATATTGAAGTATTTGCAAATACTTTCAATGACATTATTGCGGAAATGAAAATACTTATAAATGTTTATCATAAAAATGACTCATTTTTAATCAAATTTAAAATAAATTATATTTAATAAAAGCGTTTCAATGGTATTGAACAAATGAATGCTGTCGAATGCTATTGATAAATTAAAGCATTTATTATTGTATATGAAAAGGGAACACATTTAATAAATAATTAACCATTAAATATTTGCATATTTATATGGACAAAAAACTTATTTTTTACATTAAATAATTAATCGGATGATAAAACAACACGCGAATGACGCATTTGATTATTAATCATTATTAATCATCGCGAAACCATAAGACTCACAATTGACAATATGAATGTCATTTATAAACAGTGATAAAAATCGGACAAAAGAATCAGACTCATTTTATAACACGAATCATTTACGTCAATTTAAACACACTTAAAGATGTATCAATAGATTACGTTTCACACTTTCATCACCCCTTTCCAATCCCATAGGAAATATATTGGATATTCTCAATGAAAATATTATAAACAAAAATAATTAATGTTTAGAAAAAATACTTTTATTTTACATTATCATATGGTAGATGTAAATACGATACTAATGGCATTACATTTGATTATGATGTCATCAATAGTATCGTTAAACACACAGAGATAATTTTATTAATAATGATCTCGAATATCGTGAATACCTTTTTATTACCTCTTCAATCGCTTTATACTCTTTTGCACATCATATTTTTATAATATTTTATAATTAAAAAGTATTTATAAAAATAGTTTAATATTATAATAGTTTCGTACAGTTATTGAACTGTCGATTAATCACTGACAAAGAATGGTGTCGCTTCCGATTGGTCTTTCCTTAATCAACAGGACCTGTGTGAATGTGACTCATTCTGCAACAATACATAAGGTGTTAATATTGGTGATGACATACTTTGCATATACGGCATATCATTTATCGCGGAGACCATTGAGTGTAGTGAAGAACCAATTGAACCGTAACTGTTCGGACATAACTCCGCCGTCATCATTGGTGTTGAATAACGTGACCCGCAATTCATGGTGCGATTGGGAGCCGTTCACGGGTCCCGATGCGAACTCACTTTTGGGGGTTTTAGACTCGAGTTTCTTATTTTCATATGCAATTTTCATGTTTATATCGGGTTTCGTCGCCGAACGCTGTCATTTGCGTTATTTCCTATCATTCGGGATGATTTTGTCGGGAATTTTCGTGTATCTCTTTGGGATTGCATATTACTATAACATACATTCACTTCCGTACTTTATCATCGTGCAGATCATCAGTGGCGCATTGCAGAGCAGCGGATGGCCTGCAGTGGTCGCGTGCGTCGGCAATTGGTTCGGGTCAAAGTCCTCACGTGGACTTATATTTGGCATTTGGAATTCCCACACAAATGTCGGTAATATCTTAGGTGCGACGATCTCCGGTTCTTTTGTCGAAAGCAATTGGGGTCTTTCGTTTATAATTCCGGGCATAATCATTGCCGTAATCGGATTTTTCATATTCTTATTCTTAGCTCCATGTGAGTGATTAACAAATATAATGAGCATTTTGATATTTATTCCCGTTTTGTTTATCAAAGATCCCGAAGAAATTGGTTTTCCTCCGGTTGAGAACACTAAAAAACCAAAGGTATTCATTTATCTCTTATATGTAATTCTCTACGCATTAAAGTTCGTGATTTCATATCAAATGATTGTTTTGCAAAATGTGTTAACAGCTTTTTTTGTTCGTTTTTCCCCAATTGTGTCATAAGGGAGTTCGTAACATCGAAAGTCATAACGATGATAATGATAATCAATACCAAAGTGCATCGGGTGCTTTGGACAGTGCCGGTTCATCACTCGATTCCCGTCCGCGCCGATGCAAAATGAGACGTTTCGATGAAGTCGAAGATGCGATTGTCGTATGTCCGGTTATATCATCATTTTATCACTCGTTTTTTCATTTTCTATTATAATGATTATATTTTTTCAATTTCCTCATATGTTTATACATCTGTCCGCTCAAATTTCATTTATTTAGTTCATTTCTTATATTTTTTATTTAAAATTACGATTATAAAAGTCTTTATTTTAGAATGAAGAAGAATGTCCATTAATACCTGAAGTTGAAACACACATTGAAATAAGTCATAAACATGCGGTTTCATTCATCGGTGCTCTTAAAATTCCGGTGAGAATATTGTGCATACATATGTACATATATGCATATATATATAAAAAGTCAATTCTAATGAACCATTTTATATTAATTAAGGGTGTAATTGAATTTTCGTTATGTCTGTTCTTCGCGAAACTCGTCAGTTACACATTCCTTTATTGGCTTCCCAAATACATTGGCGATTCCAGTAAATACTAATAGATTCTGTTTAATATAATTGAATATTACTAAAACTTATTATTATAGCCGATTCATCATCCGCTGCTTCGGCATATCTCTCGACCCCCTTTGACATTGGGGGTATTGTAGGGGCAGTTATGGCCGGGTATTTGGTCGATAAAACAGGAGCGAGCGCAACAATATGCATTATAATGTTATTATGTGCTATACCATCGGTAAATTATTGAATTATAACTCAATTAAAAAGGAATATATTTATTTTAATAAATTTTCAGCTTTATTTGTATCAACTCTATGGGAGTGTTTCTAATCTTATGAATATAATTCTTCAATTAATCTCCGGTGCATTTGTTAATGGTCCATATGCACTGATCACGACTGCCGTCTCTGCTGATCTCGGATCAAAGGCTGATGAAACTGCTTTAGCAACGGTCACGGCCATTATCGATGGGACAGGCTCAATTGGAGCTGCGATCGGACCTTTTCTTGCGGGTCTCGTGTCAGAGACCGGATGGGATAATGTCTTTTACATGGTTATGGCCGCAGATCTTTTGGCACTGATATCATTGATACGGATCGCGCGTCAGGAACTGATTAAAAAATCCCGTAAATCGCATCACCAATTGACGTGATCATATATTAGTTTTAGAATTATCTTATTTAATAATTAAATGTAAATTTAAATAAATATTTTTGAATTTTTTACATCATTTTTAATTATTAATTTCTTATCACAAATATTTTTTTGGTATGAAATTAAATGTGTATTAACGTGTTAAATATGAATTCAGATCGAAATAAATATCAATTTTATCTCAACGAAAACTTTGAGATTATGAGTAATGAGTAATGAATATCATATTAGCATAATAAAAAGGATTAAATGCAATTGAAAAAAGGTATTGAATTTAACTTTGATGTTCATTTACAAAGGGTTATCACATGAAAAGGCACTTAAAATGATTAGTGATAAAAGATTTACTTACATATTAATAGAATCATATTAATAGAATCATTTTTAATTTTTAAAATTTCAATTTTTTGCATGCAAAAAGTGTATTAATATAAAACGGAAGATATAAAACTACAAAAACAAAGCAATTGAATGACTGAAATCAGATTATTCATATTCTCTCTTCAATTGTGGCATTAAATGCATGTCATGTTCGGATGATGATGCATCATTAATCGATGAATCATCAGAATCATGTTCCGATGACATATGAATCTTCAATCCTAAATCACTGACAAAAGATTTGACGCAAAATTTGCATTGTTTATTAGCGCTTTCATTTGCCTCATCATTGTTATACCGAAATTCTGGTGATTGATTCAATTGTTCATATCTCTGTTGATCGATGAAACACAACTTAAGAGGTTTAATGATATTCGGAGATTCATTGTAAGTCGGTTCATCACCATATGAATTACCATTAAACAATTCCGTAGTAATGACTTTATTATCACATTCTTCGCACAGATCTTTCTCCGGTTCAAACGTATCGCTTCGAATTTGGACTTTACATATTGAGCATCGGTTATGCTTTTCTTTCATATGTTCTCTTCGTTTGTGTTGACTTTTGGCTATAAAAGGACATTTCGGACATCGGTAATTACCGATGTCAATTTTTGGTGTCATTTGAGTCCGGTAACGTTCGTATGGATTATTCGGCTCTCTTTTAATTTTATTTAATACATGACCATTGCATTGTTGTTGAACGAATCGTTTCGCTTCACTGCGATTGACCTGATCATTCGGTTTAATCACCACCATCGGTGTTTTAAGTTTGAACATTTCATTATAATTCCGGTCAAATATTTTGCGTCTTTTGCATGCATTATCATACTCTTCTTTTGAGCGAATATATTCCCCATCATTACACAAATATTTGCGTTTACACTTCGATTGTAATTGTTTAATCATTTGTTCATTACACTCGAAGAAGTCTAACGTAACACTTTTAATATCGGCATTTACAGTGTTAACATCCCTATCGGGAGCCTTAAAAATATAATCAAAGGCATCATCCATATTCTTTAATTCCTCTTTTAAATGTCTGTTTTTAATTTTCAAACGCTGAATCATGTTTAACATATAATGTTTATTTGACACGTGAAGCGTCATTATGACCATTTAATTGTCAAAAGTTTATAAATCGATTCAAATTAATCGTTTACATTAAACAATGGTCAAATGTTTGTTGAGTCCACTGTATTGTTGCACTTACTTTAAGGTAATTCGTCACAATTAACGCGAAAAATGTTGTCGATTGAGTAATTCGCTGATTTTATTGTTGCGACATCATTAGTTACGTGTCATGTAAAATCATATCGTAACACAATGTGTACGGCGCTATTGTAATGCAACATTGAGTCACGAAAGCATCGTACTCATAGGACTATGAACTGTTCACACTTAGCATATGCCCATAACAATTCTAATGGACCGTCGCGTTCTGTCGGGGAAAAGTAGACATTTAAGAAGTACAAATATATTCTTTAGGTTATTTTAAGAAAAAAATTTAAGCTGCGAATGGGCACGGAATCGTAGTAAAAATCGAGGTCAGTTCACATACAAATAGAAATATGCATTTAAGCAACTCTATGAATGACCACGAGTGGTGTAGAGGATTCATTTATGCCCATTGAGACGTGAAACACATGTTCAATTCCCGGGTTTGGATTGTATTTTTTTAATTTTTTTAATTTTTTTATTGAAATTTTTATTATTTTTTCAAATTTTTAAAAAATTTTTAAAATGGTCAACTTTTCACTACTCTCTCCTCAACTATTGCAATTTTTGTTTAAAAACAATAAATATTTAATTGAATTAAATAAGATATTGATATATAAATTGAGTTAAATAAATTATATTTTATATCTAAAATTTCATTTCATTTCGTGCCCATTTGCAGCTTAAATTTTTCATTTTTTAAAAAATAACTTAAAGAATAGATTTATACCTCTTAAATGTCTACTTTTCCTTGACAGACCGCGATGGTCCATTGTAAGCGTAGATGTGAAACGTACACTTTCCTTATAGTTTTGGTCCTTTTATAAAATGTGAAAATTATCATGATTTGGCAAAGGGATTAGACTTTAACTTAAACTTACTCTAAAGCTATATATAGAATACTTTCATTTCAATGGGAAAACATTATGTTGATATTTGAATTTTAATTGTTAATCATACACGACCGATGGGGGTTAGAGTATGGGTTACCCGTGAGGTATTTTCATTGGCTTACCCTACACAATATTGACCAAATTGACCCCCCTTCAGAATCATCTTTCGGAAAATCCCCCCTCAATACTATTTGCGATGCTTTTGCACTTAAACCCTTCTAATGTAACTACACATAAACCTCCGTAACTTGAACTCTTTATATTTTGAAAACCCATAAATTGAACAGATTCTAGGACCCCAATTATTTCATATACTTTTGCATGGCAATGAACCTCCAAACTTGAAAACATTTAGCATGATTCAAGTTAAAGAATTTGTTTACATCCGAGAGGTTATTCAGGTTAGAGGAGTTCAGATTAAAGTGAATATGTTAAAGATTAAAACTCTCAGTATAAATAAATTTATCGCTATTATTTCCCCATTGAAATGAAAGTTTTCAATATATAGCTTTAGGGTAAGTTTAAGTTAAAGTCTAATGCCTTTGCTAATTCATGATAATTTCACCATTTTATAAAAGGACCAAAACTATAAGGAAAGTGTACTTTTCATGTCTATGCTTAGAATTACAGGTTACAATGGTTCGTCTTATACACTCTACTCTCGACTTATGTCCCCCTACTTTTATGTCCTTTATTATTTTATGTCCCTTGTTTTTAAGAACGCAATACACTTGTATATTAAGTAATGTTAAGTGTTTCGATTTGTGTCCGACTACATTTATGTCCTCTCTGTTTTTATGTTCCCATTTTAAAAACTGGTGTATAACATTGCCATAAACTTTGTAAACGATGGTAGTTCAAAACCATGGCAACGATGCGCTTTGATAAACAATGATCCGTTAATATATTTTATGCAAATCATGGACATATGTATTATCATTTTTCAATCGACAAATTAATGATTATTTTTATGGTCATTATTATTATTATGAAAATGTACATTTCATTGACAATTCAATGACACTGTTTGAACGGACCGAACTTTTGCAAATGAAAAGGACTAAATTAATAAAATATGTCCGCGAATTGAATTGTCCTGATGTTGAAGAAGCGCTGTTGATTTGGATGAGACAAATGAGGTGATGCGACATTTGACCATCGGTGCGATTAGACATTAATAATCTCATAAAAATTAAAGATTATTCATCAAATCTCTTTCATAATGATTAATTTTGTATGTAAAAATCATTTTGGTCATAAAGGATTTTTCAATGGGGTTTTGTTTTATGTCCCTTCACATTTATGTTGGATTTTTCTGAGGCCCGTCGCGCGACATAAATCGAGAGTGGAGTGTATATTCAAAATTCATGTATAAGTAACGTTTGTATTTAAATGTACATTTTATAAAACGTTATTTTAAAATTCAATAATTTATTACCAATAAATAACGATAAATAAATAATTGTGAATCATATTTAAATTCCTTTTAATTTTAATAAAATAAAATTGAATCATAAAATTAAACGAATTTTAAAATAAAAATTAAAATTAAACGTAAATAATCTTTACAATTCTGAACCCTCTAATATCATGGGAATACTATTCTATGAAAAGTCAGTTTTAGCAAAAATATTTCCACTGAAAAGCGAATTTTGTAATACAATTATTTTAATTTTTGCTATTGTATTATAATCCGATAAAAGGCTTTCTATGAAAAATCATGTCACACAAAAAATCTGCTTTAGAATTATTTTAAAATTAGATTTCTACGTTCACACTTAAAACGTATCACTATTAACTATACGTATTGTATAATTATGGATAAAAATTGATGCACGCGCGCCGAACTTACAGAATATTTATTTATTTGCAATCTAGAATAGAATAGCGTGTGCAAATAAAAAATTTTATATCGTTAAAAGTATCTTAAAGAGATGTATTTCTGTGTAAAATCTGAAAAAAATTCGATAATCGGTTCTTGAGATAAACATGGTCATTGATAATTAATATAGTCATAGATAAAATGTTTCAATTATAGTTCTAAATCTTACGTAATTCCTCTTAAGCCATTGTATGGGGAAAACACTACAAATATCAGTTTTCCAAAATATTTTTCATAAATTTGAGTTACAATTATTGAATATAATTGATAATGAATTTGAATGACCAATAAATTGCGAAATCCAAATATAAATTGAATTTAAATTACTAAATTTAGCGATTATATTTGCAATTATAGTCCAACATTTTTGAGCATTTATTTCAATTAATTTCTTTACGTTAATCATTACAGGATTATCAATATTTGAATTGCCGATACCAAAATAATGATCATCATTGCATATAATTACACTTTTCTTTGTGTTAAATATTCTTTTAATTAACTAATACCATCGTTCACACACACGACACACCAATAATTGTTCATTAAATGTTAAATTATCAAATATTAGCATTAAAATATAATCACTAAAATTATTTATCGGAAATATATCCATTGAATGCAGTTAATAATAATAATTGATGCACAATAATAGATTTTATACATTTAATTACGCAAAATATATTTTAATTCGCAATTTATTCTCAATGAATGAATAGTTTTATAGAAATAAATAAAAACAGCGCATGATATTTAAAGGTCATTTCGTAATATTATACGTATGTTATTACTAAAGCACGGAAACTTATGGTTATATTGCTACGGTGACCCTATTTATTTGGAAACTAAAGTGTCATTTACATGAGAAAATGGTCTAAAAGAAAGTCATAATTAGGGTGACCGTAGCAATATATCCATAACTTTCCGGGCATTAGTTACTACGCAATAGAAATATAATGCATTTTACAATATTATATAAATTGTTAAATGTTTTTATATAATTAATAATTGTGATTAAAATTAATATAATAAAAATTTAATGATTTATTGTTTTATATTGTTATACAATGCGAGCATCGGGAAAGTATTGAAAAAAGGTTTTGAATTACTGTTATGACTGTTTTATGTATTTAATCAATCGTTTGGGGTTTCTGTAACAAAACAGATAAAACTTTACTCAAAACCGTATTCGTCGATCCGATAGCTTAGATGTAATTAGGGGGTCTGAGGTAATTTTTTCTAAATTTTAAGAGGTGGTAATTTTTATGCATTTTTCTTAAGAAATTTTCTCATTTTCGGCAATTTTCATAAGAGGGGGTCCTATTTTTCAGACCTCAGGAGGAGGGGTGAACCCCCATGGTGATTACAGATTCAAAACATTTAAAAAGTGCTTAAATATCAGAATAAAATTAATATTATTTTTGTACTCTGAGTACAGCTTTTGTCAGTGAATCTGATTTTAATAAATATATCGTATGAAATATAATACTTTGAAATTAGTAAATAAAAATTTTACAAATATATATATATATTACTAATTAAAGACAATTGCAGGTATAGTCATATCGATAAAAAACATTAAGAATGTGTATTAATTTCTCTCATAGACTCAAACGGATGATCATTTCTCATATGACTCATTAGTAATTCATAAGCATCAAAACAATTCTCACAAAACTTGCACTTCAGTTTCGCAGATCTTTTATGTGTCATACTCATGTGTTGATTTAAATGAAATGATGTTTCATACATCTTTAGACAAATTTTACAACGAAATTCTTTACTAATGGAAGAATTCGATAAATTTTGCGATGCATTCATAGTGTTGTCTTTTACATTATTATTATCATTTTGATTGACAGACTCATCATCATTAATCCAAATTTCTTCGATCATATTAATTGTTTTCTGTTCGGGAATAGCATCGATGCTATGATCTGATGACACTTTATTAGCGATTATTGATACGGGTGCCCATTCACTTGATTTACCCGATGTTAAAACTTTAGTTAAAGGTGAGGTTTTAACCTGAGGTGTGCGCTTTACTTTTGCCTTTCCTAACGATTTCATTAATGGTACCGATGAAGTTGTGGATGATGTTGTAGTTGATGATGCATGTGATGCTGCAGATGATGGAGTAAATGATGATGATGATTGTTTTGCGTATGTTTCGAGGCGTATTCCGACATTCGGAACATTAGTTTTATGTGAATCGATACTTCCATTGCCTGATTTCATTATTTTTGTACTCATAGTATTAGTCTTTTCAATGACTGGTAATGGCATTGGCAGCGGTACCGTCTCTATAATATGAACGGGTATTTTATCAATTATAAAATGTTCATCCGTTTCCATTGATTTCTTATCATTAAACGTTCTCATTTCATCGGTATGATCATCATGTTTCGTGGCAATTGTAATGGTTTCGGTGTCAACTGTAGCATTTACCCCAATTGTTGATTTCAATTGTTGTTTAATTCCATTCGTTTCGATTTGCATTTTTGTGTCTTCCGTAACATCTCCACTCTCATTATGATCGGCATTTTCTGTATTTAATTTTCTTATTTTCGGTGCTTTTGCATTACGAAAGTGCGATGGTCCCACAGTATTCATATTCGATGACTCAGAGAATGCTGCTGATGGTGGCGCATCAGTTGCGGATGTCACAGCCAATGGCATCGGAATGTCCTGCAATAATCCATTAACAATTGCAGCACAATTGTCAGGTCTGAGACCATTGATTTCCAATTGAGCGGCGCTCTTAAATAGTGAATTCATTTGTTGTTTATGAACGGAAATTTCACCGCAATACACAAACTCAATAATCGTCCTCATATCACATGACGGGACATTTGCAATTACAATGACTGTTGAATTACATGAGTTGGGAAATGATTCGAATGTTCTCCTGAAAAACGGTGAAAACATCGAAAGAATCAAACGGTGCACTTTAAATGTTTCGCCCGCACATAACAGAGACGCGTCTGTGAGTGTCGATTCGTGATAATATGCGTTAAGCAATTCAATGATATCCGACGAATGATTCGGTCGTTTGAGGCGATAACGTTTGGGCTCAGACATTTCCGTGAGTTCCGTGAGAGTTCCGTGAGACTTCCGTGAGTAGCGAATGCATAAGATACTTGAGTGTTGTAAATTTTGAATTAACGATGATGATAATTAATTACAGATTCACACACGTGGCAGCACTGTCAGAACAATAGGGTTTGCAATTTACGTTACAC
>LBFL01025027.1:0-20974 GCA_000988845.1 Hypochthonius rufulus
CCATTGCACTCAATGATAAAAATTTTTTGTTAATTACAACTTAAGTTTAGGCGGTCATAATTTACTAATTCATATCGATCAATTTTGCAACACGTGCATTAATATAAAATTATAATTGCAACATTTTTAGAAATGAATATATTTTTAATGCAAATTCAATGTAAAAATGCATAAAATCGTAAAAAGCATAGATATTACAACAAAATTATTTTGAAATTTGAGACTGAGTTTAGAAATACTAAAGAATTTACACATGCGACACGTATTAATAAAGTGCATACCAATTGCATATCCGCCCCATACCCTTTCCTTCTAATAAGTATCACAAGTAGAATTTTTTTAAAAATTCGAAAATAATCCTTTTTTCGTTAATTACAACTTTTGGTTTATTACACCGGATTTGTCGGGACATTTGCGTTGTAATTAACAAACAATAAGTGTATATCCATATATTTACATTTATTGCTGTTAACATTAAATGCATATTAAATTTTTCTATTTTATTTCTAATTTAATTTAAGAATCAGATACTAGATAAATTATTAAATTATTGAAAATTATTTATTGCAGCAAAAATATTTTACTTTCACATTCATAATGCAATATCACAGTTTATTATAAATAGAAAATTTCAGCGAAATTTAATTACATTCTAAAAGTTTTTAATGTTTTTATTTTTTATTTTCTTTGAATATATTAAGTTTAAAAATTTAATGTATTTTATTTTTGCATATTTTAATTAAATTTAAAATTGTACATCAAAATGGGAAGTGATATCTCTGTAATACACTGCATACCGTGTAAATATTATCGATTTCTATAATAATACATACATAAATGGTTATGGTTGTGTTTTAGGCATAAAAAATGACAAATTATTTAGTATATTATTTACTTACAAAAATAATTCAATGGTGTAAAATCAGGTGAATAATAAAGTAGAGCATTTACGGAATTTGTAAGAATCACGTGAATCGTCACGTGATTGCTAAATATTTTTGCAATTTATGATTTGCTTTCTGTTTCTTCATTTTTTAATTTCTCTTCGAATGCTCTAATAATGTCAGGACAGTCTATATTCTCTTCGGGTTCCCATGTACACTGAGACTCTGGATAATCTATAAAAAACAATAAATAAATCGCAAAAATAGTCAATGACAAACATGTAAACACCTCTAACGTAACTATATTGCAGCGGAAGCCTTTGTATAAGATAGATAGAGAAGACGTTACGTTTAAGAAATTAAAATAGGGAAGGTTTATATGAATCGGGAATAAGCATTTGTTCACGCTAAAGGGGGTTCACGTTGAAGAGGCTTATGTGTATATAATCGTTACACATAAATCTCTCGAACATAAACATAATTCCCAAATCCAAAACATATAAACCAAACCATTGTTATTTTCAACATTCTGCAAACGTAAATATCTAATTATTGTGAACAAATATCAGCACCACAATATATTGATGTTATAGAGGTTCAACTGTAGTTTAATGGCGACTTTTATATACTTTTCCACTTTATTAAATACTCGATATTTGCCTTTTTGCCGATCCTTTTCCCATGAATCGCTTCCACAACACACAGATTACCATCGCTATCGTACACTTTCGTTTCTTTATCCGAATCTGAAGAATCATCGGATGTCCATGAATCTTTAGCCATTGTTACACTGTGATTATTATATATTTTCAACAATTGAGTGTGTTGCGTTGGAAGGGAGATATGGTCAGTTATGCGATTTTTTCAATTTATTTAATAATGCATTCCTTAGGCTCTGTACTATAATATACTAATGTAATGTACTATAATGTACTATAATATGAAAACATTTTTGGCATATAATATAATTAAAATTTAAAATAACATTAATTATAATTATAAAATAAATAGAAACTTTTACTGACTTAAAATGAGTTCCATTTATTTGTACTAAAACTTAAAACCGGTTTTGGTAATTTTACAACATGAGAAACGTGTTTCCCTTTTAACGCAACACACTCAATTGTAAAACAAAGAAAATTAATAAAAATCAAAAATCGTGTTTTATTTACACATTTATAAAAATATTTTATATCTTTTAATATAAATACACACATCATAATGACTAAAGTCATACTTACAGATAATGAGTGATGAATGAATTTATTAAAAATTAATTAATTAAATTAATCATATAATTTAAGATAAACAAAAATGGTGCTTTATTTGTGTCACTACCGTCACGTTTGTTGAACGCGAGAATTAAATGTTAGAGGTGTGAGCGTTTATAAGTGTGTGAATGTTTTTTCAGGAATAAATTATTTTTAAATACTTATTTATAAATATATTATCGTTTTAAATATTTTTAAATTTATGATGACCTAAAGAATTGAATTTAAAAAATATTTCACGCCGAAGAGCGACACATTAATTAACATATATTTTTTAAACAAATTTAAATGTTTTTCGTGAAATCATTTATTATTTGAAATGAAAATAAAATTTATAAATAATGCTAAAGTATAGTGTTATTATTTAGCATTAATTAAACTTATTTTTATTTATTTATTATTAAAGAGTCACAAATAGAATAAATGAATATTTTTTATAAATTGAGATATCACCGAATAACTTGGGATGAGTCCGAATCATGACAAAACATGATTATTGGACATGAACATTGTTCTGGAATAAAAAAGAATATTTCAGGTGAAAATAAAATGCTGAAATTATCAATTAGCGAATGGATTAGAATTTAACTTAAACTTACCCTTAAGGCACTTAATAAAAGGGCCCAAAACTGAACTAAAGAAAGTGCTGTTCTTGCGTCGGACCATAGAATTTTAATCTATAAGAATAAAAAAAAATGAGCATATTTTGAAATATTTAATATTTTGGAAAATTTTAATCAATTTTCAGTCTAAAAATGTTAATTATTAACTTGAATCAAAAATATTTTGTTAATTACCAAATGTTCGACTTTATTTTTATGCATTTTGTCAAAACCTTCAAACATAAAGTTCAATTTTAAATTTTTCACTGTCAGTTCTAAGATTTTACGCTTATTATTTGCCTCATTTCTCTTTAACTCTTCAATTTCCTCAAAATTTTTCACGATAAAATTTTCGCAATTTTTCATTTTCTCATATTCTTTGTGTATCTTAGACATTTCATTATCACGCTTATCATTTATTGAGGAAATCTGATCTTTCAATTTGTTAATCTCATTCTGAAATTTCTGTACTTTAACTTTGAAATCGGTAAATTGATTAAAAACTGCCCTCAAATTTCTCAGAATAATTGCATTTTGGGTTTTTACATTTTTCATTTAAATTTTTAATGCATCATTTGAATTGATCGCATTCTCCGGTCGCACCGTCGGATAAGTATTTTCGATTAATTCGGGGATCACGCGATGGTATTCGGATGCATTCTTTCAGAACACTCACGAAGAAATCATTAATGCACTCGAAACTGGCATTTTCAATGCTATCACTGCCCAACTCGAAGCGGCGTTTGCGCTGCAATTTCTGCTGCTGATGTTTGCGCGTGCATCGCCTGAACCGCATTCCGTCGGTGGTGGTGCCGGAGCATCTGATGACAACTGATATACAGGTAGGTACAGGTAGGTACAGGTAGATACAGGTAGATACAGGTAGATACAGGTAGATACAGGTAGGTACAGGTAGACAAATGAAATATCGGGGCATTTTCTGGAGTAAATAATTTCATTATTAGATAATTTTTAAATAAAATATCACTCATTATGATTTTTCCCATTCTTATAGATATTAAATTCGTTAAAGAGATGCCGCCAATGTATTGTTAATTGATTCTAAAGGCAAATTCTTTGATAAACTCTGAGAGTTCTTTTCAGACCCGTCATGTCAGAATTTTCTTTTTATTAAAACAAGTTTTTTCAGATACCCCCAGACAAAATAATCTATTGGGACATCGTAGGAACTTTTCGGAATCTATTATTTAAGAAATCAACCTCATATTTGACACCAGAAACCTTCAGGTATCCAATGTAGTGTGATTGGTCCATTGATTTGCCTTTTTGGGAAATGTCCTATAGTAAATTCTCTTAATTCTATTAATAGCATAAAACGATATTTTTTATTTTTAATACCTGAATTATCATTTGGTCTGACTGCTTAAGGTATATAAGAGCGTGGATACGCCCTACAACAATCGGGTATGTTTTGTGCCTCACCATTAGTTTATTTGTAAATTATTTGGATTTTGCGCTGATTAATTTCATATATAACACTATCAAATCTGATCATTAATTGCAAAGTTATTCCCGAAAATGCCCCGTTAATTCATTTGTCTACCTGTACAATGGAGTGCAGAGGCCGCGGCGGTCGCGGGTCATGACCTATGGAAAGTCAACAACAAGATAGAGAACAGCACACACTGTCTGCAGATGTCCGTGGAGATAAGCCGCAACCATCGTCTTCAGGTGCTCCGGCACCACCATCGACTGAACACGGTTCATGCAATTCATGCGCGAACATCAGCAGCAGAAATTGCAGCGCAAACGCCGCTTCTACTATCAGCATCATCGTCATGTTCGGGTTCACAATCACCACCGTTACCGAATCAGCCATCACCGTCCGGTACCATCGGAGGGTACTCACCGCGATTCTCAGGGGATATTGAATGTTTGGGTATTGGTGAAACGCGACGGTTCATACCGCCACCGCCCGAACCCGTACAAAATAAAGTGCGCAAAACTTACGGCACTCCTATTGCAAAATAGCTTTGATATTAAATCTCTTTATTAATATGTTTTTCGACCGGACGCAGTGTATATGTACAACTAAAAAATTCTAAGAGTAAAATTTTAATTAATTATTCATATAATAATGTATATGTATTCCGGTGTATAGATGTACATTATAATTATTTTGTGACGTTCTAATTACATAGCAACCATTTGACCAATAAAACTCGGGGCAAAAAATTAAGGCTGAACTTATTTATATATGGGAATGTTATAGTATTTCTTTTTTCTAAATTGAATTTAATTTCTTAAGTGAATATCACTTTAAGCTTATGCTTCTAACTGTGGTCTCACTTTTTTATACAATAATTAATTGCAAAACGTAAGTACAAATTTTAAGCAAATATTACTTATCATAGACATTATGTTATCATAATGATGGGTTATTTCAAGGGCTATGTCCTGAGACTAAAATATTGTATCATAATTTTTAAAGTATCAAAAATATTACTTTGGTAATAAATCATGTTAGCATTTTCAAATTTGGCTAAAGTTCGGAATTTTTTATTTCTGAATGTTGGAGAGTTGATTTAGATTCTTTCAATTTTGTTTGGGGAGGGTAAATTTTTGCCAAATTGGCTAAAGAGTAGCTCAAAAAAATCCCAAGGGGGTTAATTTTTATTTGTTAAAATAATATTTTACACTATAGGAGATTAATGCATTATTGAGATAATAATTTGTATCGCAGAACAATTTTTACTCTTAATTTCAGTGATATTCTGTATATTTGTTGCAAGTGATTGACTCTATGACCCCCTAAAAATTACCGTTTTATAATTTACTATTATAATTTATGTCTTTACTTATCATTGTAACACTTACCTTTACCCGACCCTGAGCTTAGATCCTAAGAGGCAGTTGTGTTTTGGATTCGATAGCGCAAAGACGCATCTCATTAATCATCAAAAAAATATAATTTAATTAATTAATTACATGTCTGGTGATTTCCCGTTTAGAGGGTCATTAGAGGGTCATTAGAGGGTCATTAGAGGGTCATTAGAGGGTCACATCCCCAGTACTGTCACGTACGATAACCCTCGCATAGCGTAATAAATGATAACGCTTCTCGAGGAGGGTGAATTTGGATTTTTCCTATTATCTTAAAAATGGATTAAATTTTGTTAAAATTATTTAGAAGCATCAATCTCAAATAATCCTGCATAGAGGTAATCCTTACCCTAACATCTCTTAGATTAAAATTTAAAAATGCGGGAAGATTGCGTGCAGTAGTCGGGACATATAATACAAAATTATAAATTTTAAAATTTTTTGTAATAAAAATCATTGTATTATTGCGGGACACACATTGTCTAGCATCAAAATTTTGCGGAGCATATCCCTTTATAGCGGGACACCTGAGACCCGTTACCTAAACCATTTTGGCCCCATCTGCTTTTTAAATTTTATATTGTATAATGTTAATATCATATATATTTGAGTCTATATTTATGTCCCTTTAGTTTCAAATTTTCTCGATTTATGTCAGATTTCATAATCAATGTTTCACTTTTACAATAAAATATGCAACTTTCAATGTCCGGTTTACATTTATATATTATTTTTCTAAGACCCGTCGCGAGAAATAAACCGAGACTCGACTGTATTGCATTTGAATGATCCTGCAATAAACAATTTAAATATCTTCGTTTTTATTTTATACATAATTAAATATTCACCGCGATGATTATATAAATACTAACCAAAAATAACTTTAATATTCTAGCGTTTTATTAAAATGATTTTTGACCGGACGCAGTGTAAATGTATAGCTAAAAAATTCTCAATTTGTGAGGGGGGTTTATACGATGATTATCTATTTTTTAAGGAAAGAGATCATATTCTCCTAAATTGATTAGTGTCGATCAGCCGTAATAATTGGTTGTAATCCCTATCCTAACCCCCATTGGTCAGCTCTGATATATGTATATGAAGGACTAAATTTTAATTAATTTAATGTATTGTAATGTATATGTATTCCGGTGCATAGATTATAAATGTACAATTTAATTAAGTTGTAACGTCACAATTAATAAAAATCATTTCGACCAATAAAAATAATCGCCGCGATATTCATTAAGAAATAAACGA
This sequence comes from Hypochthonius rufulus, assembly GCA_000988845.1. Taxonomy (NCBI): domain Eukaryota; kingdom Metazoa; phylum Arthropoda; class Arachnida; order Sarcoptiformes; family Hypochthoniidae; genus Hypochthonius; species Hypochthonius rufulus. Next base: position 6,862 of record LBFL01025027.1, read on the forward strand.
AAAATAACTCTGATATTAAATCTCTTTATTAACATGTTTTTCTACCGGATGCAGTGTAAATGTACAGCTAAAATTCTAAAGAGTAAATTAAAATTAATTAATTTTACATATAATAATGTATATGTATTCCGGTGCAAAGATTATAGATGTAGATTATAATTATTTTGCGACATTCTAATTACATAGCAATCATTTTGACCAATTAAACTCGGGGCAGAAAATGAAGGCCTAACTTATTTACATATGGGCATGTTCAACATTTCTTTTTTATAAATTGAATTTAATTTCTTAAGTGAATATCACTTTAAACTTATGCTTCAAACTGTGATCTCACTTTTTATATTTAATAAATAATTGATCATAACGAAGGAAAAAGGGTATTATATTCCATAAGCATCTATTTGAGAAAAACGAGTCTAAACTGAATGCACATACAGTAAAAGTTTATTTTTTTCATTTACACATTACATAATGCAAATCATTTGTATTATAATATTGACTCTTTTAAAAATTGAAATGCCATTGAAATAATAGAAAATAAATTTGGAATTTCCGGTTTTAAACCAAATTCTTCCATAGGATGATATTCTGTAAATTTAATATGGCATCATATGGAGTCTTAGGTGCCCATTTCAATGAAAATTTAAAAAATATAATAACTTAATATAAGACCCCTTTTCCTGCTTTGTGATCAAATGCAAAATGTAAGTACAAACTTTAAGTATATATTACTTATTATTGACATTACGTTACAATAATGATGGGTTATTATAAGGACTATGTCCTGAGCCTCAAACATTGTATCATAATTTATAAATTATCATAAATATTACTACAGTTATAAACCATTTCTGTTGACTTTTAAGACTTGACTAAAATTCAAAAATTTTTATGCTCGATTTAAAGAGAATAGATTTGGATATTTCATATTTGCCTGGAGTAGGATATATTTTTAACAAATTCTCTATAGAGAATAGAATATTTACGACAAAATATTCATATTTTAATGTCCGGTTTATATTTATGTTTTATTTTTTTAAGACCCTTCGCGAGAAATAAATCGAGACGACTGTGTTGCATTTTCCTGATCCGGTGATAAACAATTTCCATATTATCGTTTTTAGTTAATACATAATTAAATATTTACCGCGATATTCATTAAGAAACAGACGAAAAATTACCTTGATATTCTATCATTTCTTTAAAATGTTTTTCGACCGGACGCAGTGTAAATGCAAAGCCAAAAACCTTCAATTCCCGAAAGGGGATGATTCAGAAATTTATCATTTTTCGAGAAAAGGCGTCAATTTCTCCAACATAGTTTACAAGTAGTCAGTCGAAAATATGTCGATTGGTGGTAATCCCAACTCTAATTTACATTACCCAGCTCTGATATATGTATATAGAAGACGAAATTAAAATTAATCAATTTTACATATACTAATGTATATGTATTAAGGTGCATAGATCGTCTGATCAACAGTCTCGCTTTGACCTGGACAGTCCTAAAATGGCTAGTCGTTTCCCGGTGTCCCTATTAAATTTTAACCGGGACGTGTTTTGTCTTGAAATATAGTGAAATTTTATACATATACAATACATGTAATAAAAATAATTTGATTACTTTATTAATACATATAATTGGTACAATTATTAGCTATTTACTGACATATTTTAAATTTTCTGATTATATAATTAATAATTCATAGCAACTAAAAACTGAGAAATCTCACAAAACAATTTATTTATAAATAAATAAAATTTTATTGTCACGGATTGTCCCTGGCAGGGTGGAACAATTTGACAATTTGTCTTCTAATCAATCATATGAGATCGTCACCATATGTATAGATTATACATGTAGATGTACAATTTAATTAAATTATGCATTCATTTCTATTAATAAAATATTCACTACGTTACTTTTTAATAGGCCAAAAATAATTTTAATATTAAAATGTTTCATTAACATGTTGTTTTACCGGACGCCTCGTAAATATACATGGTGGGTCTAATTAAAAAGGAGAATTTACATTTACACCCGATGGGCTTTACTGCAATGCAACACAATGCAATAGTATAATAACGCATTGCAGTGAAACCTATAGGGTTTAAATGTAAATTCTCTTTTAATTAGACTCATCCTGTACATGTAAAAATTGTGAAAATTTAGTTCATATTAATTTATTAAAAAAATATTTTAGACAATATATGTCTTTATTTATGTTTCATTACTTTGATTTTATTTCGATATATGTTTGTAAATTATTTTACGTTATGATTTGCTTTGTAATACTATTTTCGTATTTATATTCAATTAGTTTAGGACAGTGAAATCAAATGTCATCATTAGTGAAAGTCTATTCGCCGATCATTACTAAAGATGATCCTAAATACGAATCAATTCCAAAATTTCCTCTCGTAATACACAGCGTCGGATATCCGTGGCGCGAACCGAACGGGTATTTTCCATGGATAAAAGAAGAGGTTTTTAAATGGTGCCGAAAATACTTAGACGATGATGGTTTGTATAACAAACAGGTCAGCGAAGATTGGGGAGGGTATGGTAATGCGTTGGCATTTCGATTGTTTCTATCAAAAGAACGTCTATTGAACGGTTCAAAGCTTATATTAACTTCAATTGTACTTGATGACTTTTTCGATTCGATACTAGATAAAACAACCGGAAAATATTATGCTGAGAAATTGAAAAGATTCAATAATTATTTGACAAAAGTATTAATTTTTATAAGAATCGAAGCGAATTTTATATATTTTTTTCAACAGATTAACTGTCCAGGTTTGATTGAGGCAGTTATCGTACTTACACACAAACACCGATATGTCGGTATATAGCGAATTTTACATTATGTCGGTATAAATTGCGTATTCTTGATATGTAGTTATATGTGAAAAATAGATGTCACTTCAAGACGAAAACTATTAATTTTCTCTAGACATTATAACATAAACTTTTAATTAATACCAATTTAAAGATTTCATATTTACATTATTATAATTTATGATATAATTAAATCAGTCAAATTTTAATCATTTTAATAATTTATAATTTGTAAAAGTTATTAATTTTATCTAGTTTTACGACAATTTATAATTAGAATTATACCGACATGTCTGTGTTTGTGAGTAAGTGCAATTTACAATTTACGATAATTACAATTTTATTATTTCCGAATGTCCCGTGCAAATTGAAAAATTTCAACAATTTGTCTATAATTCATAGTCATATAGGTTGATCACTCTAATTCTGTTGGTTAACCTAATAATATTTGTCAGTTTCAATTATATTAACAGTAATTTAAAATTATTAAGGATTTAATTATTGAAGTAGTTTATTAACTGAGTGATATATTTGTTTTAGCACAAGTCAATAAGTAAAAATGGTTGAAGCAGAACTCTTCACAAAATTAAGTTAAATAATATCATGTTCAGAATTTGTATGCACATATTTAGATATTTATTATGATATAAATATTATATAGATAATTTAGATCAATATAATCATTTGCCAGACTGTATGCTATGCGCAGTTTGTGCATTGAGACTTCACCATAATGCTATGTACTAGATGTATCAAATGTGACAAAATTAATTATCTGATCTTAACTTTGACTTTTGTTACCTTAAATTCTAAAAGATAACAAGTCCCAAAGCCCGGTGCTTCGAACGTTTATACATTTCAACAATGAAATTTCACATACAAGATTCTTTGCGTAATACAATGTGTATAAAAACCCATCACAACAATTAAATTACCGTTTCTATGCAAAAAGCCAGCACTGATTTTAGTTTTCATAGCAACGCGCGCAATAATGCTTCAAATTTCAAATTCAAACTTTAATTGTTGCTGACAGACATACACACATATAAATACTTCAATATTTTAATCATATATATTTTAATTTGCCTTAATTCATTATAATTAATGATAATTTTAGATTATCATGTTTTTCTTCAATTATCTCCATATAAAAATTTATCTTTAAGATATTTTTATCTATTTTATCAGAATTTTATAATTATTTTATGATACGCAAAAGTTTACAGATGAAAACATTAATAAAAAATTAAGCAAAAGTAATATGTTCACATAAATCAGAGTTCAGACAAACATAACCTTCAACAATGAAATTCTAGAATACTACAGATTCACAGTTTAAGAAACACTATAAAAAGTTTTTTCACATACAAACATCAACTCAGTCCGGTGTAGACTGTCTTAGAGAATGGACACTGGATATGACTCAAATTCACAGTGCCCATAACCATAATTTTTTATATTCCTTTTAATTAGAAAATTGTTAATTGTGATAATTATAACTTTTAGTAAATCTTAGCATTGATTGCAATTGCTAGTAATTGAAAGTATTTATTAAGGAAATAATATAGTGTTGTTTAAAATAAAGATCTAAAGTGAAATATTTGAATTATGAATTATCTATGACATAAGAATATTTCTTACCATCAAAATGGCTAATAATTAATGTCGCGAAATATCTAACGCGACAATTTAATAAAATCAATAAATTTATCAGCCTCCATGAAAACTAGCAAAAATTAACTGTTTTATAAAAAAAGGGAAAAACTTAACAAAAATGTCCTTAAATAAAATATTCTAAGATAAATAATTATCTTAGAATATTTAACCGTTATTATGACTTATCTTAACTTATAATTTCATTAACTAATTTTAACATAACTAACATAATGTTAAGATAAAATAAGTTATCTTTAACTACAGATAACCTTATTGAAACTTATATACACAGCTATTAGTAAAAAGGCATGTTGACCTATGACTAAAAAAATTATATCTCTTCCTTTATTAATACATTTATATTCTTATCTATCTTAGCATATAATTTGACAAGAATTGTTTTTGATATCTCAGATTTTGAAATGAATTGATAAATTGAAATTTTGATTTGATCATGAAATGACGCATTTCGCTTTCGCTGGGTTTTTGATAGAGATCATTATTCATTTAGTTTATAATTTCTCAATCGATTCACAATTCATTATTAAATAAAAATTCAATATATATTTATATTCAAATTACTAATTATAATTGATAATAGTAACAAACGTATGTGTTATTAAATGTGTTTACCACTGGAGCTATGTCTTAAACATAAACCTTTTTCTCATATTTTATAATATAAATTTGTGAATCTGTTATCTTATTTTATTATTTTATCAGTAAATTTTCTAAATCTTAAAAATTGATAAAAAAAATAGTCATATATTATACAGGGTCATCGAAAAAGATTTCCAGGATTTCAAGTGATTAAGCATTGAAATCCCGGAATTCTTTTTCGATGACCCTGTATATAGTCATCGGCCAACGTGCCTTTTTGTTAATAGCTGTACAGTCTTTAGCAATGAAGTGTGTTAATCGATGACTTAAATTAATATATTTTCCTTATCGAATATTTATGTTATTTATTTGTTCCTATTAATTTTACCATACAATTTAATTTTTTTAGTCATCGGTCAACAAATTTGATTGCTTAAGGCTGTACATTATAACAATTATATACCGTAATTATTGCTGACTGTATGCCTATTTAATCGTTAATTATTCTAATTTAGGGTCTTAAATATTTAACGAGCACATCGAAACCGCGCTTAACTTTTGAATTAAACTCGTGGTGAAAGCATAGCGTAACTATTCGAAAATAGATAGGGCTATATTTATGTATAAGTAAATTATTTAAAAATAATAGATTTGATAAGAATGATTTCTGTAAAAAAATTTTAATTTTGAAATACCTGTAGTTTATCAAAAAAAAAACAATGAATATCTTATGTGTAAAATTGAAAAATAATAGTTTTTTGCACTGTTATCATTAAAGCTAAGGCTTTTGACGCACATAACCGTTTTTGAGCACAAACAAGTGTTCTTCAGTTGTAGCCATAGGATGTGCTTCAAACCAGTTATGTGCGTCTAAAGTTCCAGCTTTAGTTATCATATTGAACATTTCTCTTGAGTCCTTTAGTTATAAATATATTTTCTAATATAAATTTCTTAGAATCGATATGATTCGACTGATTCTGAATCGCCGAATGAAGACATATTTCGAATGTATGGCAATGCTGTCCAATTGATGAAAGACACAGGTCTAACGGACTTTCAATTAAGACGATTAATGAATGCGGCAGATATATATATGGATGAAAATTATAATACCATTGAGAAAAAATGCATATCAATTAATGAAAGTGTTATGGACATTAATGAGTGGATAATTCAGCGCCGTCGCGATTCATTTATGGAAATAGCATATGTGACAGGGGAGTACGTCAGTGGAATTGAAATTGACGAACAAACATTTAATGATGAACGCGTCAAGAATCTTTACACTTTAGCTTCTGATATCGCATGGGGTACTAATGATATTGCATCATATGCACGAGAGTTGGTCAGGGATGGTACTGGAAATAACTTTATCTCTGTTTATTCGGCTGTAAATAATGTATCAATTGATGAGGCACACACTGCACTTGTGAAACTATGCAAAGATAATGACGCAAAATTTCAGGTAATTTTTGGTCATTAATTCAATTTTATTTTTCTATTTTAATTACTATTTATACACTCGTGTTGCGGTTCGAACAGAAATATAAGTACTATTTAATGTTCTCGATTCTCCGTATCTTAAAAAAATTTATATTTTACTTATCCCCGGATCAGGTGATTAAATTCTGGTCTAAATTACTTACTTTTCTCTATATACCACCATTACAGACCATTTTTAACGTTATTTATATATGTAATGTTAAATAATTAAATCAATTATAATAACAGAGATCACTTAAAGAAATTACGAAATCACCGCTTGTACTTCAGTGTCCCGATCTCGTGATACTATGCAAATACATTTTTCCAGATATAACCTATGGCGTCACACAATGGAGTGAAATGACCGGACGTTATCGTGCAAATGGCAACACTTTATGGGAAATCGAAAACTTAAATCTAACTTTTGAAGAACAAATGAAAATTTTGGGGAAAACATATATTGATTAACACAGCTAAAGTGTTCCGTTACAATTTTATTTTACATATTTTTGGTGAATTATTATATATTATATTATTATTATTACAGTTAATACATATATCATACACTCTATTAATAACTGATTATAATAGAGTATTAATTATTTTTACGTCTATCATTTGGCAATTGTAAGATTTGGTGATTATTAATTTCTATATCAATGATGGCATTTTTTCAATCATTTTCTAAAATATTATGTTACAATATCTAATGATAACACTTTTATTAATACATTAATTGATGTGAATTTTATGAGTCATGCAATTGAAGAATTATATATAATCAATTACGGGCATTTGCGCTGTCCTTTTGGTTCTATTGTATGATTGCGTCATAATTTAGATGATAATTTATTATATCATTATTATTATTTAATTGCATTTATAATTATGTATCGATTTATTGGGTATATAGTGTTAACTTTAAAAAAAGAATTATCATCTTGTCTTTAAAATTCTCATTTAATTTCTTGTATTTTAATTTTATTTTCATTAATAAAGATATAAAACAATACAATACGTGTACATTTTTACATAAATATGCACTTGTGATATAAGACTATTTAATAAAACGATTATGCATATTAGAACACGTCTCTTAATAATATACAGTGATATCGTTAATAATATACAGTAATATACAGTGATATCGTTTCGTATTCGTTGGGGTGGAGCTAAATCAAAGCGCTTACGTTTGATTTTTGTTGTTTTACGTTTAATTTTCGTACAAAAATTTTAACTCAGTTTAAGAGGCATTTTATTATTAGAAAATTATTTATTAAATTATTTATTAAAAATCAGAAATTTTTCATTACAATTAGTAAATCAAAAAATTAATAATTTATTTCTTCATTATTAAGGCACATTCCAATATATCCTTCCATATTAAGAAAATAACTTTCGCAATTATCTCCTGTATTTCTTTGAAATGTTTTATCAACTAAATTAGAGTTGATCTTCAGTTTTAGGCTCCGCTTCTTTAATAATTCGTTACCACAGGTTAAACATATTTTCAAACGGAGAACCGGTGAATATGGAAGAAGAAATATCACTCTATGACCGTGACATGTGATTAGGTTTATAATAGTATTTTACTTGTGAAACGGCGCATTATCCATAATTAAAATTGCATTTTCAATTTAATTATTAGTTAAGTGTACAAAAAATTGAGCCAAATAATTGCCAAAATTTTCAGAATTATACGGTTTATTTTGAATTCGAAAAAGAATAATGATTAAATATTAATTGCGCATGCATTGAATAATTGCGACTTCGCAGGGAATAGTGTTTTTTTGCTCTTTGACCTTTTGGTGCTTTTTCGTAGGACAATCGCGTCCAAATACAGATGCCGGTTTCGTTCTTCGATTTCATTTTCAAACTGTAAGAGCGCTTTATATATTCAATAAATAATTGTAAAAAGTAAGTACAAACTTAACTAATCATAAACATTATGCTACCATTATAATAGTAGTGTCTACGAATGAGTTTATAGATCACCGCCGTCGTGATTCCTTGATGGAATTAATGTACTTGGTTGGAGAGTAAATAAGTGGAATTGAAATTGACAAACTTTAATGATCGCGTCAAAAATCTTTACAATATAGCAGCAAAAATGGCATGCTGGACTTATGGTCTTTCATCTTCTACTAGAGAACACTTCAGAGATAATTCTCGCAAAAAACATTATCGCTATTTATTCTGTCATAAATGTGTCAATTGATGACACATGACGTACTCATAAAACTTTGCAAACATTGTAATGAAAAGTTTCAAATAATTTTAGGTTATTATGTATTCATTCAATTTTATTTTTAATGTTTTTGATCCTCCGCAACTGAAATAGTCTAAAATTTTATCACTCCCCTAGTAATATTAAATATTATTGGAAGTTAGTTACTTCTTTCTCTGAACCGCTAATGCATAGGATTTCATGACAGCAATTTTTTATAGTGTTAATTATAATTATTTTACATTAAATGTTAAATATTTTTGTAATATTTAACAGAAATCATTTAAAGATATGATGAAATCACCGCTTATTCTTCAGTGTCCCGATCTCGTGATACTATGCAAATGCGTTATACAGGACATGATCTATGGCATCGCACAACTCTAGGATATGAGCGGACGTTATCGTGTAAATGGCAACACTGTATGGGAAATCGAAAACACAAATCTAACTTTTGAAGAACGAATGGTGATTTTGGGAAAAGCATATTTTGATTTATGCATTTAAACTTTTCCGTTATATTTTTATTTTGGAAATTTTCGGTGAATATTTCTTATAAAATATAGAATACACTTATTATTTTGATTTTTAAATTTTTTTCCAGCAAAAAATAGTTAAAATTAGTGAATTATCGCAATGTTCCAACACATAAAATGAAACATTGTTATTTTACTAAAAGTATTGTTGTGTCCCAAAAAAAATAAAAATGTTGATATATCAAATTAAAGCTAATTATATAATGATTAGTATGATATATTTTTTATAAAAATCTAACAGTCGAATATTTTATTATACACACTGAAACATGATGATGTCGTCAAATGACTTTTTGATAATAAATATTCTCAAAACAACATCTTTATTATTTTAAATGACGTCGGATTATATATTTTCCAAAACATAATATATTGTATATTAAATCTCAATTTTAAAAAATCATTGAATATTTAAGGTTATAATTTTTTATAGAAAAAACAATAACCAAATTGAGCATGAAATGGTAAAAATATAGAGAAAAGCATACATGTTAGCTATAACGTGACAAAAAATTGAATTAATTCTTCCAGGAATTTACTACTAATTATATTTTAAAAACAGGGCATTCCTATACAGTGTCTGGACATTAGTCAAATGAACTTTTGGGTTTTCGGATATGTTAAATACGATAAACGTGTTTTGGAAGCAAAAATCGAAAGAAATTAGTGGGTTTTGGAAAGCGATTTGAGAGTAACAGTCGGATGATTTACTGATTAACGTACAAAACGCGCTTATATTGTAGATTTGACAGTGTGGTATTGTAGCTAAAAGACGCATGAATCACAATTTAAAATATAAAATACAAAATACATGCAACTTTGATATTTAAAATATATAATTTTTAACGATGTTTCAAATTATGTTTGAACCTCTGTAATATACGAGATGTTTATTTAAATATATGAATTATATACTGTAAAATTAAAATTTTATTAATCATATAGAATAAACGGGTTTTTAATTTATTATTAATTATCAAGAATTTAAGATTAAATAAATAAATAAAGTAGTAATAAAATTATAGTAAATATAATTGATTTTATCGTTAATTTCTATAAAATAATCGACAATATTTGATTTTGCATAATACTTAAATTGACATTTAATTAACTTCATATGTATAACTTAAATACAATATATCGGATTGTCATAAACAAGTGTTATCAAAATACATATTAATGTATAAATCATTAATTAAATATCATCATCATTAATTAAATGCGATGCTTTAAGTAAATCGGATTTTTCAATTAATAAAAAAGAAAATATAATTTCTTTATTAAATAATTGATTTAAATCTCTGTCTGTATATGACATTTTATGATTAACTTACGATTCGTTAGTTCACACCTCGTGATTGGCTCTATTCTTTGATTTAAAATAACTTTGCAATTGATTGTTCCATACATTTTTACTCAATTTTTCCAAATATTATATACATATTGCAATATCATTCTTAATATTATATTACAATACAATTAAAATAATTTTATTTTCATTTAATCAAATTATTAAAATTATTAGAATAATACTGAACATCATGAATATTGAATTAATTAACAAAATTAATAAATATCACTTAAATCAATATTCCTTACATTATGCAGTTATATACTTAATACGATCATTGTCATTAATCATATCACTTTAATCAGACATGCCCAAAATCCGGAATTTTCCGATTCCCGAAGGGGGGGGGGTCAGCCGAAAAAATTCCGAGGGGGGTTTTAGTGCGAAATTTAAAATAATGGTCTATATATTGATATACATAAAAATTTACATGATTAATGTTTAATTTAAAAACACAATTTATTTAAATATGCTCAATAATTTTAACGCAATTTGTATCTAACATTCAACTCATGTAAAATAGCTCCCCTTACGATAAATGTTGTTATTTGAAATGCACTTTGTTAGTTGCGCATTTCAATTAAATTTTTCTAACTTTTTTCCTGATTAATAAATTAAAAGAGTTGAGTGTGTTTTTTATATTTTTAATATAATAGTCTAATACAGACACAATGTAACATAATTATATAAAATTAATAATATTCTTTGATTTTACAAATTATTCGATCATTCATTAAGCGTTATAATTTTTATAAAATAATTTTATTTTTTATAAAATAATCAATGAAAATCAATAATCAATATTCTCACGGTGAACAAATGTAACGATAGTGACACAAATAAAGCACCATTTTTGGTTTAACTTAAATTATATGTTTAATTAAATTAATATTTAATAAATTAATTCATTACTCATAAAGTGTAATCATAGTACAAGAATGGGCAAAAATTCATAGAAATCCATAGAAATCCATAGAAATCCATAGACATCCATAGACATCAAATTAAGAACTGAAAGAGTTCGATAGTTATGGTAATGAACTGTATGTTGTGCCAGAGATTCGCAGTAAAAAGAATGGCAGAATAAGAAAAGTCGAATATCTATTAAAGTGTAAAAAATTAATTGGAATCTCAATAAACATGTAAACTTGAAAACTTGAAGTGTATATGGACTGTCCTAACATATTTATGGTATTCGAAGAGAAATTAAAAAATAAAAAACAAAGATCCGGATATTAAACGGTCATATGACTCGTCACGTGATTCCATTAATCTCTTTGGTATAAATCGGGAAGACGATTCTGAACATGGACATTCTCTCATCGTCAAAAAAAGAATAAAAAACATGTCATAGAATTGGATTCGAATTCGAAATACAAAAGGAATGTTAAATAAATAATTGAAACATTAGATTATTATTATAATTCTAACGATGGGAAACTGTGAAAACACTAGAGTAGCCCTATATGAAGTATCCCCATATATTAACATCAAATATAAATATGGGGATACTTCATTTAGGGTATCCCTGTATCCTTTTAGGCAGTGAAATCATCAATTGACGGTTCCAATGCAAAAAGGGCATCAGTAGAGTTGTTTTTATAAATTTTATTGGAATGTGCACCTGAGAACCTATGGAATGTTATATTGAATATATGGCATATCATGTGGAAGAATTTCGAGTAAAATAGGAAATGAGTAAATAATAATAGTAATTAAATAAATATTATAAATGAAAATAAAGTAATAACTTTTATGCACACTCGGATTTTAACCCTTAGAAGACGGGTGTGGTATATATACTCGTTGCAATCTTATCTTAAAGGCGGGCGAAGTAAAAGCCCGTCGTCTAAGGGTTAAACTCGTTTTTCTCATATGCATACACGGCTCTCCGTCCCCTTTTTCCATTGGAATCGTCAATTGTTGCATCGTCCGTTCGAGTAATTCAAATCAACAAAAACGGAAATTAAAAAGTTTACCGCCGAAACTAAAGAACAGTTTAAATTATTCGATTCTAATGATTCCATTTTTGAAATAAAAAGTTAAGAAACATCAAATTTTAAAATCAAACCTTATGATACAATACGTGATAAGCTGACACCAAAAAGCATTTAAGAGGCGCGTGCGAAAAAATCCTAAAATTTCAAAACTCGCGCGTGTGAAGCGAATGAAAAGGAAAAATTTAATTAAATTAAATTAAGACTAAAGATGAGAATAAAAGTTAATGAGAAACGTAAAAATTAATAAAAGGATAATGTCAGTGAAGAGAAAGAAGAGACTCTTTGATTTAGAAGATGAAAGTGATGAAAATAAAACGGAAAAAAACAGAACTTAGGGATTTGGTTAAACCGGTACGGTCAAAACTCGTCCAAAAGAGTGCCAAAGAAGCGCGTACAAAACCAGGATTTAAGCATCTGAAACAGGCACGTGCTGAACGTGACGCATCTAAGGAAACAGAAAGTCAACCTATAAATTCAAAATCCGGACAAAAGATTATGAAACCGGCACCTTTTGAATGTAATTCACGTGAAGCATCTGTGGAAAAAGAAAATGAACTCAAAAAAGCTATATCCTGACCTAACAATCGAAGGGCCGGAACTGTCCGCGCGGGAATTATATAAAACTTATATATATTAAAATATACATCAAAATGAACATATCAATATAAAAATTAGGTGACCTGATGATTATTTAGTATTTTAATTTTAATTTTTAAAAGTTTCTAAAATGCAACAAGCTACTGCTGCGTTCTATGATTTTATCCTTTTTTAATATGCACATACCATTATTGAAAATGGCCAAAATCATGAAACGCAATAGTATAATATAGTATTGAGAGGACGCAGCTGTAATGCTATGCTATACCTTATAATGCATTTTAGAAACTTTTTAAAATTAAAATTTCAGGATATCATTCTACGGGAAAAATTAATTTAAAACCGGAAATTCCAAATTTATTTTCTATTACTATGAAATTTTGATTTTTAAAACAATCAAAAATATAATAAAATGTATTGTATTGACTGTGTAAATGATAAAAAAATGAACTTTTACTATATGTACACTCTGCACTTTAAACCCGTTTTTCTCAAATGCATACACAGGGGACTTATCTCATTCTTTCTGATCGCTGATCAATTACTAAACCTAAAACATATAAACCATTGCTATTTTCAACATTCTGCAAACGTAATTATCTTTTTATTGTAAACACATATTTGCATCACAATATGTTTATGTTATAGAGGTTTAACTATAGTTTAATGGTGACTTATATATACTTTTTCACTTTAGTAAATGCTCGACTTTTCTCTTTGGCAAATGTTTTTCAGGAATGAATTGATTTTAAAAATTACATTATAAATATGTTATCATTTAAAATATTCTGTAATTTTTACTTTTAAATTATTTTCAAT
>LBFL01025061.1:2343-13466 GCA_000988845.1 Hypochthonius rufulus
TACAAAAATTATAATTTATATAATTTATTCAACACTAAAGCTATAAACAATCATTTAAAGTACAGTTTTAGAATATGTATTAAAATAAACTTATAGAGCGACTTTAATTAGAAAAATGTTCACTAGAAAACTTTTTAAATTTTTACTCATTTTGGACACTAGACATTAGTCATTCATAAAAATTATACTACCACAAAATAGAAATTTTTAGACGAACATGAATGTATCTCATTTATATTTACTCTATTAATACATATTTTGTTTAATAAGAAAATGTAAATTAATTTAAGTAAATGTAATGATTAAATTTATTGAAATTTATTGTGTGAAAATCGTGATAAATACACATAAATTAATGAAAATAATTGCTATTGTAGATGTCCTCTGCCATCGGTGGTCCCCGTCCGCAATCACTTTAACCGACCGCTGACCTCATCATTGGGCGGATCGCGTTTTAACTTACGTAAAACACTGTCCACACATTGCAGTTGGAGATGTGCCGCAATCACTTTGGGACTTCTCTCATTGGCACTTATCATTGCGATTTCCTTTCTCATGAGTATGTGAATAATTAAATTTCCGGATTATGCTTAACAATTATTGTTATTATCATTCCCAAACACCCCATAAATTGTCTGATATATAATAACATATTACATAATATGATAATAAATGTGTGAATCTAAATGATTGTTTCACTCTCTAATCCAAAAGGTTCCGCATTATCTTCGGGTGCACTCAGCCAGAGTCAACCGTGTCCTGTGATGGTGGATGATGCTGAAAAATCAGAGCTTAGTTCGGCTGATACTGAAAGAAAAAGTAAGAGATCAGCTGATGATGACACCGGAGATGAGACACGCGATAAAATGACTAATAAATTACTAACACTGCATGACTATTGGAAAATTATCGCAAAACTTAATGAATCTCATAGTATTATCGATGAGAGTGATCATTATTCACACGAATCGAGTGGTGATTTTGAATCACTTAATTTGCATGTCTCACTACTAATGCATGATACTGACACAAATGAACAAATTACTGTACCAAATGTTACTCAATCATTACTTAATATTACTAATGATGATGATCCAAATATTATTAATACCGGTGATACTCAAATACCAGTACCATTGCCACTTAAACATTCCGCTACAACTGATGTTATACTTAATATTGATAATCGCATTGATTCATCTGAATCTTCAGTTATCAGTTTAACTGATGACTCATTTATGATTAAATCAGAATCTTATACTTCATCATCATCATCATCTTCGAATGTACATGTTCATCAATCAGAGTTAAGTTCGAGTACATCAGTGTTGACTGATGAAAAATTGATAATGCCAAATATTGATCAGACTCATGGAAAAGCGACGGTACCATTGGCTAATGATGATTCCGATAATGGCATTACTAAAGAAATTGGTTTACAGCATGATGATGATAAAACAAATCCAATACCAAATGCCATTAATAATGAATCACCACTTCAGTGTACAGTTATAGATACAAAATCTAACTCAGTATATGTTCATATTTATAACTCACAATTGCATGATGATGACGATAACAGTATTAATGTCATTTGTAAGTTAATTGCTTTCGGGTGTATCAATAATTCTGTTCATTTTTTCCCCAATTAATTGCTAATAATTAACATAATTAACATAACTAATTTTTACAGTTCAATTAAACGTGTAATTACATGTTATTAAGCACAGTAACTATTCGATTTTATGACATGAAAAAAAATCGGGCATAAAACAAAATAATTTTATCATTAGTTTTATGACTGAGAACAAAATTTTCAAAATAACAAAACATAAAATCGGATATTTCATAGCATCGTATGTTATACAATCGAATAAATAATGTATTTTGAAATTAATTAATTAAATTATAATAAATTAATTATAATATTTAAATTTAGGGCCAAAATCACTTCCCGCAAAGACATACCCACCGGAACAGAACAAATTCATTGACGTTCAATTGGGAAAGAGACATTCAAATCGAGTGCCTTCATTTGGTCATTGGAATATTCAACTTCAACAATCGGATCCTTCGCTAATTAAATTTAATTTGACAATGCCAATGGGCGTGACACTCGGTGTTTATGGGAGTCGTGATTCAATCCCCACTCATACAAAAAATGATTTTATGGAAATATTGGGACGGATTAAAGAGAGCATAACCCGAATGCCCCGATCTGCGAATAATGACAAAGGTCAAAGTGGAGAGTTTACGAAATTTCTCGACCGCGGAATATGGTTTATATCAATTTATAATGACGCGCTAATGTCAGCTGATATATCACTTATATTAAACATCGCTGATGAATCAAACATTCCGTGCGCCTATGATTGTCATGGTCATGGTATTTGTATTATGGGAAATTGTAAATGCGATTCGGAATACGCCGGTGAAACGTGCGAATATCGTATGTTATTAATTGAGACTTTTAAATTACTTTAATTTTTAATGATCATTTATATTTTTTAGGGGTTTGTCCTGTACTATGCTCTGGTCGTGGTCATTATACTTCAGGTGAATGCGTATGTTCCTCGGGTTGGAAAGGGAAAGAATGTCAATTACGGGAGGATGAGTGCGAAGTTAGTGATTGCAGTGGACATGGAGATTGTGTCGATGGATCATGTCACTGTTTTCCCGGTTATAAAGGAAAGCATTGCGAAGATGGTAATTACTTTAATTCTACTCATTATTACTTTTAATTATGATGAACAATTGATATAAATCATAAACATTTTATAATTATTATAATTATAAACACTAATGTGCACTCCCGTTGTTTCGCAACGATTAGTTAATTTACATAAATCATTAATATACATTAAAAATCTGCAAAATTAGAAACTACAATTTAAACCCGTGATTCTGTTAAAATCAAAAGACACTCATTACTGTGTTATTGCTATGGCAACATATAGATGCAGAAGACAGACACACGGACACACACACGGAAGACTGACACAATATTTTTAATTATATAGATATTAAATATGAATTATACATAATTATATAGATATTAATATGAATTATATGCCATTAATATAAATTATACACAATTTAGTCGATTGTTTGGATCCCGATTGTTCCGGTCATGGACATTGTGTCGCAGGGATGTGCTTATGTGGGAAGGGGTGGAAAGGTGCTGATTGTGCCGAACCCGATAGTGATGCCATTCGTTGTCTCCCGGACTGTTCAGGTCATGGTACATTTGATCTACAACTTCAACAATGCGTTTGTGATCAGCGATGGATTGGACCGGACTGTTCACAGGGTATGTATTGTTTCATTTTAATAGCATTTTATAAAAATATATTTAAATTACGATAATTCATAATGTAATTATTATCAATTTATTCAGAACGATGTGATCTTAACTGTGGTCAGAATGGTCATTGTCAAAGTGGTGAATGTATATGCACAGATGGTTGGAC
The DNA here is from genome assembly GCA_000988845.1 of Hypochthonius rufulus. Taxonomy (NCBI): domain Eukaryota; kingdom Metazoa; phylum Arthropoda; class Arachnida; order Sarcoptiformes; family Hypochthoniidae; genus Hypochthonius; species Hypochthonius rufulus. The sequence goes on from LBFL01025061.1 coordinate 5,814, forward strand.
CGGTCCTAAATGTAATGAACGCCTCTGTGACCCCCGGTGTCTCGAACATGGTCAATGTAGGAATGGAACGTGCATATGTATTCAGGGATGGAATGGAAAACACTGTTCTTTGGGTAAAGATAAATGAAAAAATTCAATTAATTAATTAATTCACTAATTAATTAATTAATTATTGATTCTTCAGACGGTTGTACAAAATCATGTAATAATCATGGTGATTGCGTACAAAAGAATGGAGAATGGCAATGCGATTGTGGCAATGAATGGGGCGGTATTGATTGTAGTGTTCCGTTAGAAAAGATCTGTGATGATCAAAAGGATAATGATAATGGTAAATTATAAAGAGATATTTAATGCAATTTAATACTTACATATACATTTACAGACGGATTAATTGATTGTGCTGATCCCGAATGTTGTAAAAGTTCATCATGCGATGGAAAACAGTTTTGTTTCTCCGCATCCGATCCGCAGGACATTCTCTTACGAAAACAGCCTCCGGCAGTAACAGCATCATTTTTTCAACGGATGCAGTTTTTAATTGAAGAGGAATCGGTTCAGAGCTATGCTCATAAAATGGCATTTAACGATAGGTAATGGATTAACGGATAATAATAAAAGATCTCCGCTTTCATTTGCCTTTAATCTATTACTTTCGATTAACCGTTTATCTTTTCCTTTATTCTGCGGCATTCAGTCTCTTTTGGATCCGATTCAATGACAGGTCAGTTTAGACCTTTCGACACATTTATTAACATATGCTTTTAATTTATTTAATTTCATTTTAATCATTTTAATATTTAAAGTAAATTAATCGTTAATTTATTAAATTTTTCTTAAATTATTAGTCGAGCTTCGGTCATCCGTGGTCAGGTGGTGAATCACGGGGGTCAGGGAATAACGGGTGTTAGGGTCGGTGTTGCCACTGAACCACTCCTTGGATTTACCCTGACACGTGACACCGGTTGGTTTGACTTAATGGTCAATGGTGGTGGTGCTGTGACATTACACTTACAGCGCGATCCGTTTCGTCCATTGCAACGTGTAGTGACTGTACCATGGAATGAGATCGTAGTGATTGATCGTGTGGTTCTTTCAATTGATGATCGTAACACTGATAACCAAAGAACAGGGATATGCATTGATCATGATTATGACGTAATGAAACCGACAGTACTCGCGACATGGAAACACTCATTTCAGGGCGGATGTGATGATGCATCTGCCATTTTAGCCGAATCACAAGTAACACAAGAATCACTTCCAATACCGGGAACCGAATTACATTTAGTGTATCATTCATCACGTGTCAATGGTTATCTTTCAACAATAGAACTACAATTAACTCCCGACAAAATTCCACTATCGCTACGATTAATACATTTAAAGATCGCAATCGAAGGGATACTCTTTGAGAAGACATTTGAAGCTGATCCTTCAATAATGTTTACATACGCATGGAACCGTCGGAATGTCTATCGTCAGAAAGTCTTTGGACTCGCAACTGCAATGGTACATGTGGGATATCAATACTCTTCATGTTCACTTATTATTTGGGAGGTTCAATCGGTACAATTAGCGGGTCATGACATGTCAATTTCGGAAATCGGCGGTTGGAATTTGGACATACATCATCGGTATAACTTTCATGAGGGAATACTACAAAAAGGAGACGGTACTAATGTTTATCTCAAACAAAAACCTAAAGTAATGATCACAACAATGGGTGACGGTCAACAGAGACCATTGCATTGTCCATATTGTAATGGTCCGGCCAAAGATCAACGTTTATTAGCTCCTGTGGCACTTGCGTCGGCTCCCGACGGTAGCATTTATGTCGGAGATTTTAATTTAGTGCGACGAATCAAAACTGACGGTACAGTTCAAACAGTTGTGGAATTAAGTGCCTCATCAGTTGCGTATAAATATCATTTAACTGTGGGGCCAATCGATGGTAAATTATACTTTAGTGATCCTGAAAAGCATCAGATTCTTCGCGCGATCACAATTGATAATCCCGTTGATCCGCGCAACAATTTAGAGGTCGTCGTTGGGACTGGTGTCAAATGTCTTCCGGGCGATCGTACCGCGTGCGGTGATGGAAGATTGGCGCGTGACGCGAAATTATCATATCCTAAAGGGATTTCAATTGCAGCCTCTGGTGAAATTTACATCGCCGATGGTACTAACATAAGATACGTCGATACTCAGGGTGTGATTCATACTCTTATCGGTGATCATTACCATAAATCCCATTGGAAACCACTGCCGTGTTCCGGTTCAATCCCCTTACAAAAAGTCGCACTCCGATGGCCGACACATCTCGCGATATCACCGGTGGATAATTCACTTCATATACTCGATGATCATATGGTTCTTAAACTAACACAGGATCGTCGTATTCGGGTCATTGCGGGACGACCGTCGCATTGTTCTTCGGTCATCACGGGTAATCAGGAGGATGTTAATAGTAATGAATCGGGTGAAACAATGGCATGGATGGTGTTCCTCGAGACACCACAATCAATGGCATTCGCTACGAATGGTGATCTTTACATTGTTGAAAGTGATTCGCAAAATATAAATCGCGTTCGCGTTGTGACCGCTTCCGATGGAAAAATCTCACGTTTTGCCGGTGTTGACTTAAAATGTTCGTGTATGGACATTGCATGTGAATGTTATTCATCGGATCTGTTAGCGGTTAATGCAAAAATTGGTACGATATCGTCATTGACGGTCACGCCCGATGGTCGCATACATATATGTGATCACGGAAATCTCAGAATTCGCACGGTACTGTCCCCATTACCAATGCAAACACCACTCGGAGAATATGAAATTGTATCACCCGAAACACTTGAAGTGTATATATTCAATCGTCACGGTCAACATGTGGCAACAAAATCAGTAATGACGAGTTCAACAATGTATACATTTAGCTACAATGTTAATACACTTAATGGTAAATTATCATCGATTACGGATGCCGCCGGTAATAAGATTTACATACTTCGGGATAACTCAAATCAAGTAAAGTCAATTGAGAATACACACGGAGGGAAATGCCGTTTGGGGATGTCAAAGATGAGAATGTTCGAGTCATTTACGACACCCGATAATTTTGTTACAAAATTTACATATTATGGTCCCGACGCTCTTTTAGCATCGCGTACCGATTCATGGGGTCAAACGGTAACGTATTATTATGATGAATATGGACGTTTGACTAAAGCCATTCGACCATCGGGCACTATACTCGAAATGAAATATTCGTTGGGTTTTGACGGTGCAAAGATTATGATTGACGAAGATTCACGACAATTAATGACGGTTAAGATAAAACCATCAGAAGTGACGACATATGTTAAGAATGATGATGATGATGCACTGATTCTTCAAAGAATTAGTTTTAAAGATTCACGATTATCAATAAAATCAACAGATACGAGTGTAACAGAAATTGAATCACTGGCATCACCTGTCATAACTGACCAATGGCCACAACTGTCCGAAACTTGGCCTGTGCTGTCGCGGATGAGGAAAATCTCAAATGAAGAAACTAATCAAAGAATTGAATGGAAACATTATGTGAGACGCGGCGGAAAATCGGGCAGTGGTGGTAACGAGAAACGTATTGTTACAGTCGGACGTAAATTAAAAGTGAATGGTGAGACGGTATTAGCGACGGAATATGATCGCGACGCTCTTCAGGAGTTACTTTTGGATCATAATATGAAAACAATTGTATTAGTTAATTATGATCAATTCGGTCGTCCATTAAAATGGTCATCGAATCATAATCTAACATCAGTTTCACTTGAATATGATCGTTTCGGTCGTTTAGTTTCATGGACACGCGGAGCATTGTCTATTACAATGCAATATGATATGTCCGGTCGTTTGGCAGAGATGAGACATTCTGATAAAACCGGACGTATGTATAAATATAGTGATACTTCAACATCACCATCGGAGATTATTGAACCCTCAGGCAGTAGATACTTAATACAATATGATTCGTCCGGTGGTGTCACGGCGGTCATCACTCCCGCCGGACATCGCCATGAAATTGGAAGACAATTGTCATTGGGATTTTATAAATTATTATATTTACCCCCGGGAATGAGACTCCCGTACGTGATTCAATATGATGATAGCGGACGTATTTTAAGTAAAATTTTACCGGAAAACTCCGGACGTGTCATGTATATTTATAATAGAATCGGGAAAATTGATACAGTGTTTTGTGGTGCTGAAAAAACTGAATTCACTTATCATGACGGATCATCACTATTGAAATCAGTTGTGAAACAATTTCCCGAATTTGATTATCGTCTCGATTTACGTTACCACGGGTCACTTTTGAAGGAGGAGAGACATCGATTCGGGGCTAAAAGTACATTATCCGGATATAAATTGAGGTAAATTTATATATTTTTATTTAAATATTCAAATTTTAAATGTTAATTTTTATATAAAATATACCGTTTTATCGCGCGTATACCGGACACTTAACTCAACTCAAGCCTATGCGATAGTGACTGATGCGCGTATTACTAGAATAGAATCAGCATATCAAAATGTTTTATATTACACTTAAACCCCTCTAACGTGACTATATTGCGGCGTAAACTTTTGTTTACGATAGAGAGGATTTTGCATTAGAGAGGTCAAAATAAAATAGTAAAGATTTGTATGACTTGGGCCTAAAAATTTGTTCACGTTAGGGGTTTATGTGTACAATTCATCATAAAAAATTTCGGTGTTTAAATTGGTTAAAATATTTGCACGAAATATTTCATTTTATCGTAAATTATTAATAATTTTTAATGTTTTATATTTACTTTAAATAATTTACAATAATTAAATTTTTTAATTTTACAATTAATTAAACTAAAATTTAATGTTAATTTAATTGCATTCACAGGTATAAATACGCATCGGGACGTGTCTCGGAAATGGAATTTGAACATCAGGGACGGGGCGTAGAGTTACGCAAATGGAAACGATCATCGGCCACCGGTTCAATCGATGGTGTCGATGGTTTTGCAATCGTCCGGCGTAATGTTAATTCAATACAAATGACCGATGAACGGGCAATGAAAACAATCGGTACCGATGCCTATGGTCGTATCGTATTAATAACCCTCGCGATTTGGAATAAAGAAGTGTTCTCACAGATGATCCATTATCAGGAGCATCGATCATTAATACAGGAGTCGCGGATGAGAGTCGTTAATGGTTATTCGATGTCCAATTATAGTTATACCATCGATGGTTTCTTAGAACAGGTCGTGTCACCATCACAGACGAGTAAATACATCTATGACATCGCCGGTGATATTAAAAGTGTATGGGAGGGTGAGGCACAAATGACCATACGTAGAGATGAGTCCGGTCGGGCTAAAGGTTACGGTGACGGTTCTGATATGTATAGTATTGATGAGAGGGGTTTTGTCATTTCGCGGGGTCAAGAAAAGTATCTGTGGAATGCTGAGGGTCAACTCATTGTTGCATCAAAGGATGACACTCGAACCGCGAATTATTATTATGATCATAATGGACGTTTATTCGCGCGTAAAGAATTATCAAATGTGACACAATTTGTATATGATGATACGGAACCGTCAAAAGTATCATATTGCGTAATCGATGATCGAATCATTGGATTTATTTATGACACTTATGGTAATATAATTGCCATGAATGTTGAGGGCACGAAATATTATGTCGCGAGTGACCATTTAGGGTCACCGATGGCCCTATTTAATGCTGACGGTGTTATGGTCAAAGAAATTGTCCGAAATGCGTGGGGTAAAGTCATACGCGACTCAAATCCCGGATTTTGGATGCCGATTGATTTCCGCGGTGCGATACGCGATCCTTTCACAGGGTTATTACACTTTATCGGTGGTCGCGTATATGACCCGTTAATTGGTCAATGGTTAACTCCGAATTGGAATGAGATTGAGACATTAGTTAAGAAACCCCAACAGATCCATCTCTACCGTTTCCATAACAACGATCCCATTAATTTAGTGATTCCTGACGATGAACAAATGATGACGAATTTAGCCTTTTGGTTACCACCATTGGGTATTAATTTAAATGACATTATACCAAAAGACTCTTCATTATCATTATTATCATCTCCATCATCATCCCGATCATCATCACCATCATCATCTGTGCTCAATACACAGTCATCATCATCAATTGTTCCTGTAATATCAGGACTCGAGTGTCAATCATCAACATTATTATCATTGTTTAATCATTTAAGTGTTACTCCATTAAGTGCTGTACGTACTCATGAGGACCTTTTGGGTCATTTCCAAATCGCAACACTCCCATCATCGATATCATCGGTGATTATATCCCGCGGCGGAGCATCGGCATTAGTCACATCAATTGATGGTGACACTAGTCCTATGATGATATCAGTGTTATCATCCGTATTTAATTCAACGTCAACATTAACAATGAGCATACCGCATCATGCTCATGATGAGTTTTACTTCGTACAGACGGACCCGACCAAAACACAGTTGGATTTGGATCAATTACAACGATTGGGATCGATGTTAAACGTGTCACGTTTGGCCGAAGATTCACCATCTGATTCTAGTCATACACAAGTATCGTGCGGTAATTTAATATTAAATTTACGTTACGGTGTAACTGTTGATGATGAACGTCGTCGGGTGACACGTTTGGCGAGAAAAAGAGCAGTCGAAGATGCGTGGAGACGCGAAGCGGCGTATGTTCGCGCGGGTTTCAAAGGTTTGGCCAAAATTGATTGGACACCCGATGAACGACAGGAGTTAATCAAAACGGGAATGGTGATGCGGTATTTCGGTACTGATATTTATGATATTGAACGGTATCCACAACTTAGTGATGACTCAACAAATATCGCCTTTAGAAGGGATTCGTCCCGAAAAAGACGAAATCGTTCCCGAAGAACGAAATCACCGCCATTATTATCAGTATCATCATCGTATAGTTAAATTGACATTTTATGCTTAAACTTAAAAATTTTTAAAATTTCAAAATTTTTAAATTATACAGTGAATTCGAATCGTGAATTTTAAGATTAAAAAAATATGAAAATGATTTTTACGAAAAAATTAATAATTTAATCGGCGCTAATGAATGACCATTTTTGAAATTATCGCCGCAGAAACGGATCACACATGAGTCATTAAGATTCATCATCACCATTTTTATTAATTATTATAAATGTAATTTTTAATTATTTACAAATTTCCATTTTCAATCAGTTATTAACGTTAATTGTAAATATTGTAAAGTTTTATGTTAATATAATTGAAGAGGAAAATTCGAAAAAATTAATCATGTAATTGACTGATGATTTTAACCCTTTATGTGTACGCTTATGAATGGACACCGCCACGAGACACGCGTCATCAGCATCAACACGTGAATTGAACCGAATCAAATGAATCAGTTCAAAGACAATGATTGTATTTATGCGCGTATAGTGTTTGTGTGTGTCTATTTACTAATTTAAAAGTCAATTATTATAATATATTTTATACGATATAATAATTAAATGAAAAATGGATAATTGTACCGTAATTTAAGAGTCATTTAAAATTTTAAGCGAATTAATAAAATGATTGATTTATA
>LBFL01025071.1:0-14873 GCA_000988845.1 Hypochthonius rufulus
TATTTGATTCTGTTGACAAATTCTGCTGCACAAGTGTGTCAACAAATCCGAGCATAGACTGTATATACAATTTTGTAATTATCTAGATTTAAATATTTAGTAAATTAGTATACATCTTAATTTTTTTTAAATTTATATTTATTGATGAAATAATTTCCGATCGTCTATCACAGTAATCGCATTCATTCCAACAGTTTATTGTAATTTTTAATATAACAAAAATGTCAAAAAATTGTAAATGTTTTTTTGTTTATAAAAGAGTGAAACGTTCAGCATGAGTTGCAATGATGTTACAAATTGTATGATAGACTATTATCGCAATTATAAAAATATATGATATCGTATTGCTATTAGTGAAATGACTCGACTTTACGGTAGAAACAAAAATTTGATTACACTATAATTTATATTTCAGGGGATGTCCTGAAGAACATTAACTTTCATTAATGATATCAGAATGATTTAAAGATTTATGTCTTACGATTTGATATTTTATTATCGTGAGAATTGTCAGTGCATAAAACACAAAGAGAATTTCTAAATATTTTCTTTGGCGATGATTATTTTTCTACGTATTTCTTTAACACTTAATTACTTTGACAATAATGATAAGCGTAATGTAATGTAAAGAGAATGATGACAGTTTAAAGAATTATTTTTCTCATCCAAAAATTCACTTTTTATTTGATGAGTTTTTTAACTTCAATAGAATTTTAAATGTTAATCAGTTTCAGTAATCACCAGGGGGGTCTTGTGGAGTGTAGCCCCCTCAATAGGTCCGATAAATGAGACCCCCACACCTATGAAAATTGGCGAAAACTAGAATATTCCTTAAGAAAAAAATATAAAAATAACCCCCCCTCCTTCCTAAAAAATAATAAATGCGTCAAACACCCTACCCCAGAGCCATCGGACCATGACGATTAATCATCACTCTCATATTTTTATTTTCGTTTCATCAGTTAAATTAATTTTTAATTTTCAGTGAAAAAATTTCGTGAATAAAAAAAAATTCAATGAAATTTCATTGTGAATTAAATTAATGATGAACTTATTTAATAAATTAAGTAACAATTTAAATTACAAAACAGTTTAATTAATCACTAATTAAACTCATTATCTTCTTTTTATAAATTATAATTCAGTGCAAAAATCTAATGAAAGACTTAGATAAAGAATAATAATGTAAGATTATAAATGATAATCCATAATCTATATGATTATAAATGATAATCCAGTTAAATGTAATTAAATAAGAGGGTCTGAGATTTAAAAATAGGAATTATAATATAAAAATAATTTATTAAAAAATTATAGTTTCAAAATTTGGGGTGAAAAAAAGAAATCGGAATTTAGGGAAAAACAATTCTCATATATTTTTCACACCCAAATTTTTAATTATTATTTAGACTTGACAATTAACCCATATAATGTAGAAGAAACAAACAATTAACAGGTTCTTTAAGATAACATCGGCATTACATACCTAAGGTCCCAGTGAATGAATATAAAATATTTGGAATATTATTCTATGGAAAATATTGAATTAAATGATGGTTTAATTAATGTGCTTGACTCTGATTCTGAATTCTAATATATTCTAATATATTTAAAATAAATATTATGTATTCATGTGTCTCAATGAATATAACCAAACTTCAAACCTTTCTGCATTGTACGGGTCAACTATTGTAATGCATAAATATTGATTTGATTTTTGTTTAATTTTAAAAATGATGTTTATTTTTAAAGAAAAATGTAAATTTTCGAACCCAAAACCCCCAAACGTGTCGGTCACTACCAGAAAATTGTTGATTACGCTGAGCAAATCATAACCTATTCTAATAATAATGGGCCAAAATCGGTGTTTTCCGAGTTAAATGACATGCAACACGCCTGTCATTCAACATTAACATAATGCTCCATATTATTTCTGCTTATGATGGACGCGTTACATTTTAGGCATTAATATGTATAATGTGCAAGTGATGGGTTTGAATTATATGAACCATAATCATAAGCGTGTACTTTGAGAAAAATCATGGCTTTAGTTAGAAAAAAGATGCAAATTTAGACTCATTCATTATTTTAAGCGGTGAGTACCAAAACACTCTTAACCAAAACTTGTTTATCGTTTAAATGATGGAAATTGACAAGAGATGCATACATAAGCATACATGAGGTGTAAAAATGTTCACGAATCAATGGTCATTACTTCTAATGCTTAACACGTCAAGCATTTTTGGAAAAGACCCGCCAATATGAGTTACTACCAACAAACGGCCCCCCAAAGTCGAGAATTTACTGTAAATTGTTCGGAATAAGATGGTAATGTTTGTTAATGACTCCCTAATATGTTCTACTTAATTAGTGTTCTCCCTTAAAATCGTGAAACACTTATTTTTCTATTATCTAATCGAAAACCATTCTCTAGTCACAAACATGGTCACGATTCCACGTAATTAAGGTATGTTCAGGTACGTTAAGGTACGTTACGGCATTCTTTGTTGATGCCGTCATGTGCCATCATAGAGCACCCTTCTCATGGAAAATTATAGATACATATATTACTAGTATTAAATTTCGGTGTATATTCTCAACCCAATGGCGCATTACTATTTATTAGCATGGTTTGCCTATGGTGAGCAAAATTCTTCTGCATCTGTACGCAATTAGAATATTAGACACACTCTGATGCCAGACTCTGCAGAAGTAAATCACAACATTCTTATCCCATAAGAATATAGTATTCTGGTGTTGGGTGTGATTTAAGCAGTTATTTTCTGTTCACGCTTTTTGTTATCAATTTTCGGCATGTCCTTCCCAAAGATATCACACGCGAGGTCATGTAATAAATGAGGTCAAATGATGAGGTCATATGCACATTGCATGTCACGATCAATATTCTCCTCCCTAAATCAATGCATCACCGCGGGATACTCTTTGGTTTTGTTCTTTTGTCAATTCCCAAATAATTCACTTAACGATATTCGCTTGAAATTGCATGTGAAACATGATGGTCGAGTAAATGATGAGTTTGTCTGACAGTTATTCGCACAAATAATGTAAACACAGCTCACCATAGATCTGCCTTTAGTGGTACTATACTAAATATGAATTCTTTTGCCCGAAGCCGAATTAGTCTTTAGTGTATGGGTATATGTGTGGTATATGTATGGTATATGTACGGGCATATGAGTCTTCTCTCAGCGTGAATATTTTGGTTTTGTAGCAAATTGCGAGCGCCGAATTACTTTTACAAAATCTGATTCAATTTAGCATAACACGGACTTTGCGATCCGCCCTCTTATATCAGCGCCTATTGCAGTTATATGCAGTTATATGTGCAGATGTCTTTATAAAGTGGTGAAAATAGATAATGAATCCGAGGCATACACAAGTAATGTACAGTTATAGCCCGGGGCTCTGTAACCCGCTGTGACTTTCTTTTTATTATCGTCTTTCACGGTATTAAAAATTGCTTTATCTTAAACCGCAATGATGTGTGCCAAACGTATGTCTAACCTATTCTAAGGCGAGATCCTCAATGGTAAAACTGCTCCCGTATTTCTCTTACATGTGAAGTAAAGATTTTTAATTAAAATTGAGTAGAAAATTGTTTATTTCAAGAATCACGATTTGCATCTTAAGTTCTCCTTAAGTTCTTCATAAGTTCTTAAGTTCTTCTTAAGCTTACATCAGTTCCTAATGTTTTCATATATGATTGTTTGAAAATGCTCTTTTTGGTTATTTTTTAATTAAACAGCGGTTAACTTAATTAATATTAGAAAATCAATGATACACGATCGTGAATTTGCAATTCAATTTTAAAACGAATGATGAAAAATTTTTAGCAATTTTCTGCTTTAATCATTCATAGTTTAACATTTTACCATAACATTGAGTTACGTCATCAATCATTATATGTAAAACTATTAGTATTATACACTGTGTATGATATAAATGTTTAAATTGCGCATTACTTTTTGTAGCGATTAGGGATGGAAATGCATTATCCAATAATATTTCTCAGAATTAACCCTATACACTCACGTTAAATAACAGTTATTATTGCGCATTATTCTGTAAGTCCTTAAAGTTTTGTTTATATTTCTCTTGTGAATAATTCAATGAAATTTTATAGTTATTTAAATATTCTCTGAATTTTCTTACTTTTTTTATCACCACTCTTTGCTATACTCATGGTGATTCTATTGTTATGATTAGAGTTGCTCTGTGTTTATATGAAAACTGATATAATCTCTTATGTCCCGACAAATATCAGATATAAAATGCTCAAAAATAAGATATTATTTTATTTTCTTTGAGTAAAAAATATTAAAGTTAAGATAAATATGTAAATAAATATGTAAATAAATAAATAAATAAATATCTAGATAAAAACTTGTAAATGATAACTTGTAGCATTTAATGTCCCGACAGTGCCCCGAGTCTCCGCAACTGCGGACAAAAGTCAAACTGAAGTTGTATGCGAATCGGCAATTCTTGTTATTCAGTTGTTTTGGTACGTTTTTCATAAGCATCTCAGACTAAAGTATATACTTAAACATAATTATTTGGAAGGTCTTTTGGTGAATGACAGAACTCAACAGAAGCATTTTCCTAAATTTCTATGTATTTTCACGTCATTCTTTTGATCGTCGTCTTTACCTTTTCATTACTCAAACAACGCTTACACTGCCGAACCCATTCTTTTGAGAGCTCAGGATATATCTATTTTTGAATGAGAGATAATGAGTTATGAGATGCAAATTTGTGTATTAAAAAAATATATTTTTACATTCGTATACAACAAAAATATGATATCGTTGCGTGTCAATATCATGTAAATAATACGATAGTGTATGATAGTGTATGATAGTGTATGATAGTGTATGATAGTGTATGATAGTGTATGATAGTGTATGATAGTATATAATAGTATATAATAGTATATTAATAATTTGATATTTCCCATTCGAATCGCATCCTTTTGTAACTCGAAAATATTCAATTCGATTTAATCACTGATCTGATGAGATACATAATCTGTTATATGAGATTTTATCATTTTTATTTTATTACACAATATTACCCATAAATGGAGTGCACATACATTCCGTAAATCATTATGATAGGGTCCACTTTTGTTTTAAGTTATTCTTTTAATAGCCAAAGCAATTTCGTTGAAATATATTATTGAGCGAAACAAGACTCACGATTTCCCCGTAAGGATATAGTATAAGGGTATAGTATAATATTTTTCATATTTTCCTCGTGTGCGGCCGTCTCTATTTGATGTGTAAAATAAAGGCCAATATTAAAGGGGTCTTTCGATGTGCGTGAAAATTTGATAATCTCATAGATCTTACAAATTGCAATACATTGCAATACATTAGGGTTAATTCATTTAGCTTTAAATTGGTAATAACATACATAACATACTCATAGCAATTCTACACAAACGATTCTTAACTATTTTTAAACATTGTATTGTATATTTTAACTCTGAACTTTACTATTCCCATTATAAAATGTACTGAAATGTCTAAATGATGTGTAAAATGTTAAGTTAAGTCATATAACTCAAACAAAGGTGATATTTTACTGTGTGCATTAATAGCTAATATGTTACTGTCAACGGTGACTCTAATGGATCTTTTATGTCTTTTGATGCACTCTAATAATACGTAAGGAAAGTTATTATAACATTTTACAATGTATTTGATCATTCGAATCGTTCGATTGTTTTTCATCTTTAGATAAATTACTCTGTAATTACTATGACATGATAATCACTCGAAAACATTGTTATTTTCTTATGTTATTTCCCAACAATACAATGGGATACTTTCGTTTTTGAAGGTATTTGTGCATTATATTTAAGAAGACATTCATAATTCATTTATAATATGCAAATTACTTTTTAATAGTTATTAAAGTATTCTTAAGTTAGAGTTTAGTTATAGATGATTTAATAACGTAATTGAGGAAAAAACAAGAAAATTTTAATATCTACCATCATATGCATCATGTATATATTATATATGATTGTAGATATCATATGCAACGTCATTCATGGGATCTCAGCGTGAAAAATATCATTAGTACCGACACAACAGCTTAAAAAACATATTATGACAATTCGTGAGGACTGTGCAATTGCGGTGTCCTTATCCTGTCTTTGGCATGTCAGTTTATGCACAGGTCTTTTAGATTATAGTGACCATCGGTCAACGGTGCGTGCAAAATGATACACTTGTTATGCCCTCTCATAGTTAGAAGGTCATTGTACTGAATAACACGGTAAGGATTTTCATTCATATTTTTCTTCAATGATTATCATTATTTTTAGTCATATATAATATATGATTTACTGCCGTCTCTACTGACAAATGTGATAAAAGTTTTTGGTTTGGGAAAAAGAAATCGTTAAACTATGAAATTTTGGTTATGGAAGTATCACAACTTTCGTCGCAAATAAAAAATTGTTTTCATACGGGAATTTTAACTTTAAAAAGTGAAACTCTATAATTGAATATATGCATAATATATATATATATATATATATGCATTTAAGAAAATAAATATTTTTATATATAAGAAAGTGTTGAATTATAACTCTATATTCAATTATTTATCCGAGAATTTTGGTGTTTCGCAATTTTTATAATTTATTTTCACGGCTCTTGTCATTAAAAGCATACTCTAAGTAATGTAATACTAATGTTTATTTGAATATATCAAAACAAATATTAAGTGACTCGGACCCGCATTTAATTTATGACAGTGCGGGTATCCTTGAGTCAGATGCTGAGCTGAATATTTAATTAATATGACCCGAGATTTCCGTTGATTTTAAAAGAAGAACTTTTATCAGATATAAGAATTAAGACGCGAAAATGACGTTAAAAAAATATAAACACACACAATGGTTAACATGACCCTAATAATAAGTGCATATAATCTCTGTTTCCATCACACTAATTTACCAGTACCCAAAGCATGAAGGAAAAGGTGACTAAAATAACGGGACTCTGCGTCCTAAAGAATGAATGCGTCCCTTTCTCGACATGTCCCAATGTCCCATCTGTCGCTATGCTCCTATCGCTATGCTTCGGTCGATCTCAACCATAATTGAATTCAGTTAAAACGCGTGCAAAAAGGATGATGATCGCTGCAGAGGCACACACTTGTAGCTGCAAACAGACGTTCGTCCCGCACGCGTCGTAACCTCATTGCATTGAAAATAATATACTGATCCTTACAATTGCACGTACGACAACGCGTGCATGAATCCAGTATAAGTATTATGCGTTAGTAAAATTTTCCCACAAAAACCCCTTTTGTATGTAATTTCTAAATAATGCCATTGCCTCTCACGCACCAAACCGTGCCATATTTGCCTATTTTTGATGGATTTATATTTTCCAATAACACCGATGCACGAATTTTGTCAATCCTTAAGGATCCTTAACTATTAAGGGACACGAGTCAAGGATTGTGTGAGGGAAACGACTCGTGAGGGGAAAACGAAAATAACTTTATTTTTAAAGTAAACATATACTAAAAGTACACATAATTATCATCTTCACATGCAAAGTATCGGCATACAATGGTAATACAATGGTTATTAAAATTGCTTAATAATAGACCATTCTTCCCATAAGAAAGGGGTAAACAAAAAACTATCATTTACTCTCTCTAAAAATCTAAACAATAATATTGATAATTGTAAAATGCGAGTTCAGAATATTTACTAAAAAAGACTTTTGTTTATAACAACTTTATTATTACTGTTTTTACCGCAATAATTATTATTCAAAAATATTCAAAATATTTAAATACTCTCTGTTCTTTGGTACTAAAAGGTTTAAGTATGGGAAAACAGCGTTTTCCGAAATACACATAAATGTAATTATGGGGAAATGAAATAATTGAGTACATTTTTAGGCAAAAGTACTTTTGTAAATTTTTAAACTCAATTAATTATTTTTAATTCACCATTTGATTGTGAAATTCTAATTCTGCAATTAATTTAGTAAATAACTGAATGTGTGTATATTGTATGATATAAATAATTATTCGAGCGAAGCATGAATTTTCACAGTATACATTTATTCAGTTAATTTATACAGTTATTCAGTTAATGTCAAAATAGAAATGTCTCAATGAACTTAAACAAAAACGCTATTTATTATGAGCTCAGATCAATTTATTTGCAATTAACAAATGACAGGTGCATTATGATTGCAGGAAAATAATAATAAATAATAAACTCATCAATGACAATGTTAAACAAGAGTCACGTATTTGGATCATTTTTGCCTAAAAACATAAATTTGCACCATAATTAGTTCTGAACATTAACTGCATGCAAACATTGAATGAAAAGTTCCTTTAAAATAGCTTTTGTCCCGTAAAATTGCATTATACCAAAAGTGATTGTAATATTTTTGGTATATTAATTGTCATTTATCACCCTTTTATATGATAATATGGGTCATTCGGAAGTATTTGCCATTTCACCGAACGGTTGTTTCGGGAATTTATTGATTTGCATAGCGTCGTCGTATTTTGGTCTGACCTCGAAAAGCACACAAAAGAGTTTGTATGGGTTTGTATGGGTATGAGTGTGTTGGTCTATTTTGTGGCACTTTATCCCGACATATCCCGACATCCTCAATTTCTTTATATAAAGTAAGAATAAGAACAAACTGCAAGAGAAGGGCTTCCAACACAACCGTCTGTCTATGGGTGCTCGTATTGAGGGTTTCCATTGAGACTACTGTTATATTGGCAAATGAAATATGACATAAATGAACCACCAATATATGTGCTATAAAGTAACAACCGAATTGTCACGATTCGCATTTAAACTTACGCGGGGATATATTATATTATACTATATTTGTATATATGTATATGTATGTGTATACGTATATGTATATGCATATGTATATGCCCGGCACAGGTCCAAACAATAACTATATCTTACATGTTTTGCTGCTGCAATAAAAGAATAGGGAAATAGTATTTTTGATGCTAAAGAACTCGAAGATTATACCGGAATTGTGTCGTGCAAAAGCTTTATGTTGGAATAGACTTAAAACGAACAATTGTATCAGAAATTCTCAGTGTTCCGGTGGAGTTTTAATCCATACTCCTTTTGCTCATTTTACCGCACTCTTTATATTTTCTCCTTCTTTTAAACCAGTCTTAAGTATACATTTACATGAACAGTAAGAACTGCAATAAAAGTACAATGCAAATGTCATGAGATATCACCGAAAAACATGTTTATTATTGTTGTTTATTAAGAAATATCACTAAATTCTCTTAAAGAGTTCTTAAATATTACAATTTTCAAAAATTATATTTAAAAATAATAATTAATACATTAAAATTTCTCATTTGTGTATTAACAATTTGCACCGCTATAAAAAATAAAGAAAATTCTAAAGAAAATGCTAAAGAAAATGCTAAAGAAAATTCTAAAGAAAACTTTTGATTAGAAATTTAAATTAAATTTCAAATATTTATTTTTCAATTGTAAATTATAAATTACAAATTATGAATTCAGAAAAAATGTATTATTGAAAATGTCAAAATGCTCTAATTCAACGGTTACGACCATTGACCGTTGACCTTTTCTGTCGATAAATCATGATATTTGACCATTATTTGTTAAGCCATAAACAGCCGTTTGTATAAATCGACGACACATTTCTAGTGAAACCACTTTAATTGATGTCTAATCTCATGCAACATTCGAATGTTATTCTTTATTTTTATATTATTTTACTTTAATGATAATTTTTGTCACATTTATTCGAAGACATAATTTATTGAACGTTAATCAATAGGATTAAGAAATTCCAAAATAATTCTTCGAAATGTCATTAATAATGATAAATTTGATGAAAGCGCATCTGAAGGTGTTAATTGATTACGATGAAAATGACACTCAAATATTGAGATTTTTCAATTGTCGCCGAAAGCTTAACAAAGACAGTACTCGCAGAGGTGTTTCAGTAAATATATAATATTTGAAGAGTGTCGTTATCTCAGGCATCACAGGCGCTGTCGCATTTCTTACACTGACTTATATAAGTCATGTTTACAGAGCAATAGACATTTGTAGCTTTATATGTATATGTAGCTTTATATATTCAATTACTACAGAATATATGCAGAATAATATTTATGGATATTTTAGTGACAAATTTAAGATTACATACATTTACGTTTACATTACGATACTGATAAACGATGCCCCAACTCTTAATGATCCATTATCGCCCGTTCATGTAATAAACTTTTATAATGCCCGCACAAAGACATATGAATAGGGCATTCCGTAAGAAAATCACGGCCAAAATATTATAAGTACTTTGGACCTCACATACTTGTATATTAAGGGCATCGCATATCGGGCTTAAGAGATCTTTCAGTAGTTACATAATAATAATTTCAGGTATTATTTATCAACGGTGTCTCTCAACGATGTATCGTGGCACATGCATCTGCAATAACTCATGACTGCAATAGGATTGTATTTGATCTCTGCAAATAAATCCGTTATACAACAATGTTTAGAGATAAGATGACGCGCGTGGCATGTGCTGTCAATAAAGTCGAACTGAAGAATATCGCTGTATTCATTATGAAACGGAACTCCACGATAAGGGACAATTGATTGGACTAATCTTTTATCCTCAAATAATCGTAAAGAAAAGATTTGCGAGTTTCTGATAAATTTATCTGTTTAAATATGACACACAAATCTTTGATTAAATAACATAATGTTTGATTTATTATTTGTTTATTCACGAAATTATCCAATTATTTATACCTTTAAAATGGAAAATGTCCATATAAATGTTAAAATAATACATTTTAATATAGTAAATTTCAAAATAATAAATTTCAAAATAATAAATTTCAAAATAATAAACTCTAAAATAATAAATTTCAAAATAATATTTTTAATAATTTTCCAAATTATGTATTCCTTTGAATATTTATTCAATAGAATTTATTACATTCATTATTACATTATTTCGTTTTATAATAATGATGAATTATTTGCAACCTTAGGCAGGTGAGAGTTTTTTCTGTATGCATATCTCCATATAACTATATATAAGACTGTTTAATAATCAAAGATAAGCTCATACAAGAGACTCGTGCATTGCGCGTGCTGAAATGATTGTAAAGCCGCTAAAGTTGATACTGGGATGTTGTGTGTGTGTTTTCCCCGTTCCCTGCCCCTGAGGTACTCTTTATATTGCACGTGCTATGACCAGGTGCTGACTGTGGTGCTGACTATGGTGGTGGTGTTCATTATGATAGGAGTTGCATATGAAAATCAAAAAATGCATTTGAAAATATTTTCGTTTAGACCATGCATATGCAAAAATGCACGTCAATTGTAGGGATAGAGGTTTATATGGTGGGTTTATGGTGTGAGCATCGCCGTCTGACACACATAGACACACATAGACATGCACACACACGTACACATAGCGGTTTGTTATTATGACTATGATGTCTTTAAACTGTAGAGTCAATAAAAATTAGACACATAAATCTAAGATGTGTTCTCACACTTCGAAAATATCGGAACATATTTATGGCGTAAATATGATAAATATTGACATAAGTGTCTATTTTGTCTCTGTAATTCCATTTTCTCAGTCGAATCGTCGTTTTGTCTTAAACCGCATATGTACGTAATGCACTTTTAAACATTTAATAAGTAAATACCTAAACAAATCTTTAAATGGTAAATAGTGAATGCCTAAACTTTATGCAATATGTTGAAAGGTGAAAGGTTAAAGGTGAAATTGAAAGGTGAAATTGAAAGGTGAAATTGAAAGGTGAAAGTTAAAGTTAAAACAGAAAAAAGTTAAAACTCTTTAAGCCGTTTGTAAAGAGCTAACTTAACACTATTGACTTCGCCTTTAAATGGCACTTATCACATCTTAACTTTGCTTTACGCTATGTTTATATAGAGTTTAACAAATTTTTGTTATCCTTCGTTATTCATCTCATATCCATTGTCTTATATAATTTAATTGGATTCAATACTCGAATGTACGGTCATTTCTATAAATGGATAATTACACATTTGTCATACTTTAGTGGGTCATACTTTCATTCATAATATTGGTATTTAATGGGATCGAAGCGATGGTAAAGAATTAACCATGAATCTTGAACATGATAGTGATAGAGGGAACCCCCGTAGAGATTTGGTACGAAGAAATCGGTCTCTCGCCCCTTTGTAAACCGCCTTTTGAAGACACGCGAACGAATAATTTACAATGGCGAAGCTGAACGACGGGACAAACACGTCGAGAGGAGGAGCTTTATGTTCGATGAACAGAACTTCGAGATCAGGTATTAAATGCAGAGGAAAACGGCAGAGGCACTCAGTTTCAGTGAGAGTCTGTTACCGGACGCCGGCAAAACACCGCATTCGAGTACCTTAAAAGTTAATGGCAAAAGTTGTATATGTCAACCTGTTAATGCTGATGTTAATGTTAAATGCACGCAAAAGCTTTTCGCTTTAGTGATTTGCATATATATTATATGATAGTTAACTGCAGTTAACTGTAATTAGTGCCTATTTTTATTAATTATATACTCTTAAGATAATAGTGTTCTCCAAAATTATTTTTGTATGTTCGATGTTAGTTAATTCGAGTTGTAATATATCGTTAATATAGTATTAAGTTATTCAAAACTGTGCCATTAAATAATGGAATCGCCGATTCCTCACTTAATGACTCCGAACGCATCAGGAAGTGCGTCACTTTCCCAAACCAATTCAAAGAATCATGTAGTATTAGCGAAGAAATCAGCGCCCGCATCTTCGCAATCATCAAACATTACATCGCTTCAGGGGCCTGTTTCATCATCATCTTCATCGTCATCATCATCCACTTCAGCATCGCCTGAGTTATTAAGATGTAAGAGGAGAATTAATTTTGGTGGTCTCGGGTATGCATTACCTCAGGCACAGCCCGCGACTGTCGCCCGGAGAAATGAACGTGAACGGAATAGAGTGAAAATGGTCAATTTGGGGTTCGCCACACTGCGACAACACGTACCAAATGGTGCCAAAAATAAGAAGATGAGTAAAGTTGAAACATTAAAGTCGGCAGTGGAGTACATCAGGCAGTTGCAACAGCTTTTAGGCGATAGCGATGATGTTTCATGCACTAATGGGTGAGTGAAAGTCGTGGTTAAACAGTTTAAAAGTCCATTCTGATAAAGTGTACCGATGTTTATATTGACTTTTCTATTTAAATTAGACAATATCCAAACAACTCACAAAGACAATCATCTTCGAGTGACGAAAATTGGAATCCATCACCGTCCACACTATCGCCATCGGAAATTGCTCAATCACCAGCGTCGTTTAGCTATTCATATTCCATTCCAATTAATAATGGGACATCAAATCGAGCATCACCGTCGTGTTCGCCAATGTCTTCGATGGTGGCGAATTCACCCGCTCCAAGTATGGGCTCAGATGCATCATCCCCATATGATTCATTAGACAGCGTCGAAAGACAAGTATCACCTGAGGAGGAAGACCTTTTCGACTTCACAAATTGGTTTTCGTAACGGACACCGTCTCTCGAGTAAGTAATTAACATATAAGATAAGTCCAATATGAGTCATTATCATTTTAAATACAATTTCATCATCATTCACGATAAAAATATCCGAACCGATCATACAGCGTAAACCTTAAACAAACGAAACGCTTTAAACTTTAAATGCACATAATGAGCGGAAATGTCTTAACCTTGAAATTGAATTCGAAGATATGTCTTTGAATGACAGAATCACTTTCCGGTCATTTTAAGATAAAATATTATTAACGGGGATAATAAAAGGCATTTCGGGAAATAAATTGCGTTCATTTTATTTCATTTGATTGCATCAGAATACATGAATTTCTTTAACTATTTAAACATGTATTTTTTCAACAAAAACTACCATAAACAGAAGAGAAAAGCGAAGGTCTTTGATTTGAATGTAGGGATGGGTCTTTCATTGATTGTGATTTGAGGCACCTTTTTCTTCATACTGAAGATATAATCTGAATGCGATATCATAGTGTAATGCAATACGTGCTGTGCACGCGAGCAAAAAGCGATATCAGATAATGGACTTCATAGATGTATGTAATACAATGTCTCGCAGAGACACATATCCTTTGAAAATACTAACAGAAATTGAGAGGGGCATATATACAGAGCTCCGTATATATTTCGCGCAAAAAAAGCTCTTTTCTTTTCCATTATAATCCTGCCCATTGCAGTTCCCCCTGTATGTGTATGTGCTCCACAACACAACAATACTATTTTTGTCCTATTGTCATAAGAATTTTTTAGTCTATAAAGAACCAAATATATGGCATGTTATTGCGAAACCATACTGAACATCCCGATCAGAGATATTCACCAAATTCAAATACATTCAAATACATTCAAATATAATGTATCTTTACGCTTCACATTACATTTGACTTAATATTCCCCAAAAGTTATCACGAATTCCAATTAATTTTTATTCAATTTAATGAGTCTATTAAATCATAGCCCAATTATGTTGATACTAATAAATTCTATTCAACTTTTGAAATTAAAAAGTATCTTTCAATTAATTTAAATTAACTTTATTATTAGGATTATAATCTTCTTTAGGGGTGCTGATAATAGCCTGAACCTTATGCATGTATTTACATGAATATGAGAAAATACATTGATTTTTGTACGAATCCCCTCTAAGAAGTTGGGTCTGTGAATGGGTTGCTATTTCTTTAGAAACCTTAGGACCCAACTAAGGTGCAC
>LBFL01025145.1:0-16222 GCA_000988845.1 Hypochthonius rufulus
TAAAATGTGATAAATGTACGCCATATTTAGACTAAATTTATGATTAAATATAATATTTTAATAAAATTATGACAAAATAATATTAGTAATTTTATTATATTTTCAAATTTTGTCGTGATAATATATTATTAGCTAATTAGTTATTTTCGCCTAAAAAATTGTAATTTTTAAAATTTCAAATATCATTGAATTATCTAAATTACTCTATTATAATACATCGAATCATTATATCTATTTACAAATTTATGCTAAATATGACGTAATATAATTAAATAGCATATTTCATTAAGATATTTAAAACGACTGGGACGCCCCCTAGCAGATCTTGTACCCTTGTGATTTTTTCTTAAAATTAATTTTATCCAATTACTTATAAAATATAAAAATTTCATAAAGTTTGGAGGTGGTTAAGGGCATCAAATTAATTTTTGAATTTCATTTTTCTCCCATAGATCCTTCAGTAAAATTTATCTTAAAAAATTCATAACTCCGCCTCCGTTCATTTTTAAATTTTTTTCTTAAATTAGTTTGTGAGGGGCGAGGAATACTACAAATTAGTTGTATCAATTTTAATTTTAGACAAAATTTTCCTTATCGACAGGTCCTTCTTTTATTATTCACAATTTTTCAGACTTTAGTTTATATAAATGACAACTCTCAGATTTGTTCATTAAAATAAAAAAATGTATAAATATATTTATTCATTAATATCCTCTCTGATATCCGCTGTGATAAGTGTGGTGATGAATTATTGTAAAAGATTCATTTGAATAATACTCATATCCTCAATAACAATTCAGTGAAAAAATATGAATGCGATTATCCGTTAATAAATCTTAGAAATTATGCTTTTAACAATTCTCATAAAAATAATGTTAACGAAGAATAAATTAGGAAATTTTAAAATTTCCTTTAACAAATTCCTAGATCCGAATCATACAAACCATTACTGTTTCAACTCATCTAGCGTAAAATTATCTCTATTAACAATAATTTTTGCTTAGATATGACAACGATAGAGGGGTTTAAATGTATATTAAATCCCTCAAATTTAATAAATTCTAGTTATTAAGCAAATACAATACTATAATACAAAATTTGTACTAATCAATTAAATAATAATATAATACACATAAACCCCTTTAATATGAACCCCCTCTTGTATGAATAATCTATCTAACATGAACAGATTCATAAACCCATGTTTTATAAATCTTTGTTATTGCAACATCTTTACATAAAATACTCTTTATCGTTAACTAAAATTTTCGCTGAAATATAGTCCCATTATAGGGGTTTAAGTGTAATATAATAATAAATATAACAAATCATATTCACTTTTTATTTAAATATTATATCATTCATTTGTAAATATTCAGCATCAATATCTGAAGATTTTTCAACTTTTAAATCAAGCATTTGTCCATCATATTGATATTCACTAATATCATCATAATTACTATCAGATTGAGAGTTTTGTATACTGTCATAATAATCAGCGCTATAAATAACCTCATCATAGATATTCCTTAGATTATTCGTTACAATTTTAGTTGATTTTCTTACAAAACGGTTATAAATTAAAATAACTATAATAATAACAATAAAATTTATACCGATTAATGTTGAAATTATAATTATAATCATAATTTTTTTATTTTCTGATTTATTAATATCCTCATCATTATTATGTTCATTCCATTGATACACTTTAATATAATCAATAATTAGAGATGTATTAACCCATGGATTTTTGTCCAATGATTCGATATCGATATTTGTATCGATATTATTTTCAAACATTATATAAAATGGTTCATCAAACGGTTGTATCGGTTTATCATGATCAACACCGGATCCATAATAAAAATATCTATCGATTGATACATTTGTATACATTTCACCATCGATTGACCATCTTAATGTATGATTCTTTCGCCATTCGAGAGTATACTCATGAAATTCATTTAAATCATATAATAAACTCCCATTAAATCCATAAAAATAATTCTTGTCCCGCCCCGTATTGAGTCCGCTTTCGATAAACGATCCCTTACGATGTACAAAATCAATTCTCCCGCTTCGACGTGAGGATCCAAACGTAGTAAAATACGGAAAGAATCGTACCGATGGCCGTAAATGTTCATGTTTTGGAAATTTCATTCGAATTACGAACTTACCTTTGAAATATTTAATTGGATAATTTAAATTATTGTTTTAAGAAATCGGAAAATTTTTCACCGACAGTATGATTATGTAAAATTAAAGTCGTTTATAAATTAATAAGTTAATTAAATATCTGTGCTTACTATTTCCGAGCTTATAAAATCCATGTCAATTATATAAATTCATATATTTTTATATATAATTTCAACATAATATTCTAATTTTGAATTGAATAAACTTAGACATAGATATATATAGATATCTTAATTCTTACACCTAATTGTAATTATTAAACGTGAACTCATCTAACGTGAATCTTCTCTAACGTATTTAAACTCTCTAACGTAAACAATGACATACAATTGAAAAATATAAACCTTTGCTATTTGCACTTCCCTAACGTAAAATTATATATATTGATACGATCATTATTGTCATAATTCATATAACTTTAGTAACTCTTTATCATAAATATGTAAATATCATAGTTTAATGCATCACCCTTTATTATTGTATACTTACCTATGACTGTCACAACACTATAAATAACAGATGCAAATAAACATTTTCTCATTAAGAGAGTTAACCTCAAATCCATCAGTTGTGCTTTTGTGAGGTTTTTACCCCGTTACGGGTCAAAAGTGACCGTAACATATATCATTAACAAAATATGGTCACATTAGAGGAATTTAAGTGTATATAGTTTTTATAGTTTTATTAATTTAACTAAACATTCTTAAATTATTTTTTTAACATCTGAACCTTGAAAGCATTCTACTCAATTTCTATATAATGCATCTAATCTTTAAATTAATGACCATTTATTTATCATAGATTTTATATAGGTGCAGAAAAAATTTAATCAAAATATATTAGCATGAACGCGCATAAAATAATATTTTTATATTCTAAGCACATATTAAAAACATAGTGATTCATTAGTATTTGACCCTTCACATGGAAGCGGGGCTCCATTGATGCATTCAATGAAATGAGAAAAATGGGTTTTGAAGTGAAATGCATGTAGTTTAATACATAGAGTTTTAGCGTTTTGAAACTTTTTTTATTAATTTTCACGTTCTAATTCAGATTCTCAGTAATTTATAATTGAATGGTATGCTAATATTTTGATATGTCATAGTCTAGATATTTAAGAGCGCAATTTTATTAAAATTTAAAAAACTCTTTTAACTGCAATGGAGCCCCTCTTGGTTGGGTCATTTATGATCAAAAATTACGAGATAATAATTTCTAAATAAATCCAATATTAATAAATTTATCAATTAATACCGTCATTCCAGTTTTTGTATTGTAACTTCACTTGTCCTGCAGTTTCAATTAATCTGGATGTGGCATTTGTACGATGATAACACTTTTTCACATCAATAATTAAAAAACCATTTTCAACTTTTACATTATTAGATGTGAAAAAATTATTTTTTTTGTCTGTTAATATAAAATAAATATAAATTTAATGAAAATTTTCCAAATATAAATTAATATTATCATTAATCTCATTTTCATTTACCATTAATTGATTCGTCTTTAATTTCCCAAACATTTGATCTGAGAGAATCACCTTCGAAATCGTCATTCCATTGATATTCCCAATTCGCTGAGTTTAACTTACGATTATCGAAATAATTATAAATAATAATAAATAAATTTTATTTTTCATATTTTTTATAACTTTAATTTACACAATCAATAATTCAAATCTAAGAATGTTCTTAGATTTGTTCGTTAAAATGAAATATATATATTTATTTTTATCATTTCCGATATCCGTTATTATGAGCATAATAATAAATTATTGCAAAAGATTCATTTGAATAATGTTCATATCCCTAATAACAATTCTGTGAATAAAATATTAACGCGATTATCCGTTAATAAATCTTAGAAATCATTTTGTAGACGATTTTCCCAATAATAATGTTCATTGAGATAATACTTAATACTGATACATTAACATCATTTATAAACAAATATAAAAATTCTCTCTTTAAATGAGATTTGTTATTCTTGAGTATAATTTTAAAAAATTTAGTTTGTATATATCAGAGCTGGCCAAGTGGGTTAGGGGGGTTACCCCTTCTCGGCATTTTTTCGGCTGAGCCCCTAGGCAATTTTCGCAAAACTGGCCCCCCTCGGAATCGGACCTTGGCTAGGTCTGACATATAAATATATATATATATTGAGACGCATTAATTCGCAAAATATATTTTAATATATACATCAAAATTTAGATTTAAAAATATCAATTAAATCAATTTATTTCATAGAATAATATTCTAAATATATATTATATTGTCACGTAGTGTATTTTTATTAAGTCGAAATTATGGAAATATTAATATATGATTTATAATTTTATATAATAAATAAATAACGATTTGAAAATTTCTTATATAATATTTCACAATTATTTAAAATCAATTTATGAATTACAAATAAAATAATTTTAATAGTTTAATAGTTTTTAGCCCATAAAATAGAACTTATAATTATGGCACAATATAATGATTTATTATTCGGTGTATTTATAAATTTGTAATTATTTATTATTAATATTTTCATATTTTTCATCAAATTTAGTGCAGACATTGGTTCATACATTTGATATTCTGTAATTTGTTCATAATCCTCTGATGGAGAAATTGATTTAATTATGTATAAAGTCCGTCCTCGAATTACAGATACCGATGGTCCAATGTTAGAGTTGTTTATATGTATATTGACTTAATAAAAATATGATTAATAAAATTAATTTTTCATTATATCATATCTGATTACATATATGATTTATGTAATTTCAGCATCAATCCATGTGATTCTGATAGTTATTGTTTTAGCAATTTTATGTTTATTAAAATCTGTGAGAAAATCTCAATCATCGCAAATAGTTATGAATAACATTAAAAGTGATTATGATGATACTATTTTTAAATCCGGTGATTATGATGATTTACGAATTTCTCAATCAGAGGGTTATAAACAAATCAATAAGTATCAAATGCATGAACAAATGTCAGAAACAAAAAACGATAAATAAACATGCAAATATCGATCATGAATATTTATTATTATTTCATTAATTAATTATTTAGTATCATTTGACTATCGTCATATTATATGATACCATATCATTTGCTGTTTAAGAATCTTTATGAAACAGAGACCGGTGAAAGAATGGCATTTCGCTGAACCGACTCTGTATAAATAAATTTACCGTTTATCAAATGACATTTAATTGAATTTTTTGTAATCGGACTCCAGGAGTAGAGTTTTCACCTCTAGTAATGTCAGAGTGGAAAATGGTTATCTAATAATAGATGCTATAGGTATAGATCGCTGTATAAATACAACGTATAAATAAATTAAAACTGCAGGACAACTCTATACAATCGAAACATTAAATGGGGATATTAATAGAATAACAATAATAATTAAAATTACACTGATTGATGCTGAAATAACAATAATAAACATTACTCCTTTTGTTTCCGATTCATTAATTTCCTCATCATAATCGGTTCCATTCCATCGGTACACTTTAATATAATCAATAATTAAAGATGTATTAACCCATGAATTCGGGTCTAATGATTCGAAAGTAATATTTCTATCGAAAATATTTTGAATTATAAAATAAAATTGTTTATTAAACGGTTCGAATCGTCTTTTATATAATCGGATCATCAATCAAATAAAAATCATGAAATTATACATAATGCATTCAGTTTTTTCTAATAAACTTTATAGAATCGACCTTAATTCATGACCATCATAATTACACTCGACTGCAACACAATGCAAACACTCAATGAAAAGGTGTACTGTACAATGTAAAACTGTATACACATGTTTACACTTATACACTGTTTACAGTGTCAAAACTAATACTATAATGCAATATTATTATAAAAACACATACAATTTAATCAAATTAATCAAAATATTGAGTTTTTCAAAAATCCCATAATAAATTTGCTTTATGATTAAATTACCGTCATATAAGGGTGTGTAACATATTTTTATTTCATTTTCGATTTGAATATATATTGTCGCGTATGGAAGCGATTGAATGTATTACACGAGATTCGGTAACTGTAACCGGTGTTTTTAGAGTGATCGGATGAAACGCATTTAAAACAACAATTTTATTAAAAACAATAATTAAGATTGAAGTTATGTCTGTATTAGAACAATCAATACAACAACACTGATAATTATAATGTCAGATTATTTAAAGGTACAGATTACTAATAAAACAATATGAATGACAGTTACTAGAGGAATGTAAGGTCGTTGACCCAAATATTAGCATCTGACTATGACAGTTATTGTGACTTGTCATTAGAGCTAAAGTAACTACACAAATTGACTCATAATTCGATTCTGAAGAGAACTATTTGCAGTTAACAGATTCTTTAAACCAACATCGGTATTGCATACGGTCTAAGGTCCAAAATAATTATAATGATATATCGAATATTTGTCATATCATTTTATAGAAAATTTTGAATTAATTTAAAGTTATGATGATTTAATTAATATATTTAATTCGGTTTCTGAATTTTAAATAATTTGAAATACACTCACCGTCAATAATTATCTTTCCGCTCTAAGAAAAAGTTTTTCCGGTATATTCCTGAAACTTTTTAAATTCGCAAGACTTATTCCGTATCTCTCAAGTCTTTCCGATAATCGCAATTAATGATGTCAAACGTCTAAAAAGTCCCACATTTGACTTAGACTTGAGATCTCAATAATCTTAACACGAAACTGGGACTTCGCAATTTTCTGAGACTTGAGACTCGGAACATTTGTTATTACATGAAACTTGAGTCTAGACTTAAGTCATAAGGCCTAAGACTTGGGATTTAGGACTTGGAAATGGGACTAATTTTTGATTGAAACGTTTACAATTTATGATTCTTATTGATTATTATAGATTAATAAAAAGCACATTAATGTATTTTGTCTAATTTTAGTATTATTCTACTGCAAAATGCAAATTTCAGCACTATATAATAATATAAAAATACGAATTTTAATTATATATAAAGTCTCAAGTCTTAAGTCCTAGATTTTAGACTTGAGACTTACAATTTAAGTCTCTAAAATAGTTGTGACTTGAGCCTTAGAATTGAGCCTTAAAAACTTCAAATGTGGGACTTTAGGGTGCGATCCGAGTCTTAAGTCACAAGTTCTAGTCTTTTTTTTGACATCACTAATCGCTTTGAATGCGAAAAATACTTATTTTTAAAATTATTTTACATTTTTATTTTCAAAATTAGGATTTTTAATCATAGACAACTATAATTATCAATTTATTCATCTTTAATACAATAAATTAAATGTGTTTGAATATGTCAATAATAATTATTACAATTATATTCCGTAATTCTATCACACAAATTATTAATTAAATTAAACATTTGAGACTCATTCTTAGGCTCACCCCTTTTAATAAATAGTTTCCATTGATTGAACATGTTTTCGATAAAATTAAGAAATGGGAAATATGGGGGAAGGAATATTGCGTTATGTCCGTGCGCTTTGATTAAGCTTTCAAGTAATGCTGTTTTATGAATATTCACATTATCCATAATTAATTACGCTTTATAAATATTATTCTCACTAAAATGGAGAAACAATTTCTTCAGAAAATCAAAAAAGCATTTTGATCATATGCACGGGTATGTATTTCATAAAATAAGACTTTTGTTATTCATCACTGAACATATTGAGTGATCTTGATTTCTCATTTTAACCCGTTTATATGCTTTTGTTTCTTTTTGTGATCAGCCAAAATTTGGGTAAATATATCAATTCCCGTTTCATCGAAAAAGATTTTTTCGCGCTCATGCATTATTCTCATACATTTCAACACATTCATCGTGTTATTTTAAATCATTTGTACCAATATTTTGTTCATAATCATAGAATTTTGTATCATACGGCATCGACTGAAGATTTTCGAGAATCACATATAGAGTAAAAGTATGGCATTTGTCTTTAAAATGTTAATTTCTCATGATAATGTGACGCAATAACACAACGTTATATTGTCGCGTGGTTTATTTGAGGTCCGATTTCGGGAACAATCGTGGTCAGAATGCGCCAGTTACGGCTGAACTATCGGAGCACGAAATTCACAATAAAAATACTTTATTAAACAAAATGCACTAAAATAGAAGTGAAACATATACAATGAAAGTCGGAATTAGAATGATGGGTGACAATGAATGCGACTCGTATTTATAAGCGAAACGACGGTAAAATTCATGCAAGTTAACATATGTATAATGTATGTACGCATGAAACGTGCTGATTCCGGATTAAACGTGATTTGACATGCGAATTAAACGATTTATTACAACGTTATTGCGTGAGGACGTATGACATAAGTTCATGACGCTTCAATATAATATTATATAACGTGTGTCATACGTTTTCATATGTCAACGCCTTCAAATTTAACACTATTAGTAAAATCATTGTAGAAATAAGATTTCAACTATTAACATGTAAATTAGAGATAAACTCTTTACACATATTTCCCTATAAAAGGACCAAACTTATCGTATCTAATTTATTCTGATTCTTAAATTTAAAGGAGACACTACATCCCGTCATATTTTATAACACCTACGCTATAATTAAGTAACATCTGCTCATTATTTTCTATTGTTCATACTGCCATAATTTTATACTGTGTAATTTGTCATTTGTTAAATAATGTATAATTTTATAAGTGAATTTATGGTTCAATTTATTACATTCGGTTAAATTGAATTTATCCTATTTTGGTCATTATCACGTGACAATAATATAAATGTGGTAATGTTCTTAAGAAATGCATTGTAAAAAATCTATTCATTAATTTATTTTTCATATGCGAAACAAATATAATTGAATATTTTATGACATTTATTTTTGCATTTAAATAATTAATGAAACGGATAAAGTCATTACAGGTGTATACAGTATTACACTGTAAAGCATAGCATTTCACGGAGTATTTACAGAAGCAATCGAGTGTAAATATAATGGTCCTTTATTTAGGTCGACTCTATAAAGTTTATTAGAAAAACTGAATGTATTATGTACAATATTTATTTGAATGATATTACCATTATAATGAAATTGACATTTTTTCAATATTTTACAGAATATTAAATTAATAATAAATTAATAATTATTATGATATGCAATAAATTATTTGAAATTATCAATTGTTTTAAAGAATAATTAAAAGTCTCAGATTAAAGAAAATTCCCGGAGTTAACGTTTTATGTTAAAAAATTAAAATCACATTTTAACTCTGTATGTGTTTAATGATTAATTTTTATATATAAAACTGAATATTTTGGATTAGACTTTTCATTAGCAAATCATTGAAGACATTTCTATATCATTTTCGATTATTATTGAAATTTTCTTAAAATGATAAATTTTGTAATGTGATGTTTAATTCTTAAGATAATGAAAATTATTGGACAAAAATTACCTCTAAATGACCATTGGTAAGAAATTTAAATATTTTACTACTATGATGTGCAACAATTATGACACAAAATGAAAGCGTCATTATTGTATATAACATGTTTTAAGACATTTTGTGCATTCAGTTCAAATTTAATTATAATTAATTAATAGAAGATAATTGCATTATTATTACTAGTAAATTCGCTTTAAAAGAAATTCTAAAATTATATACTAATATCATTATTACAATTTAACAGAAATGGCCACGGGGGGGATTAAAGCTGGGGTTACCCTTCCTTGGGATTTTTGCGGCTGACCCCCTTAACCGATTTTGACGAAATTGACACCCCTAGAAATTTTAGCATAAACCCCCCTTGACAATCGCAAAATCGACAATACATCCTTAATTTATCTAAAATTAAAGTAAAAAAATGTTTTAATAATCAAATTATAGTGTAAAGAGTGGCTCAAATTAAAAGAGAATCACTTGCTTAACGTACATTAACAGAGCATTGCTTAAGCTGGAAGCTTAATTAAATTTAAAATTTTAAAAATCTAAAATATAATACACATAAACTCCTCTAACATGAACTCCCTTTAGCGTGAATAACTTCTCTAACTTGAACGAATTAAGCCCGAGTCATATAAATCTTGGCTATTTTTATCTCTAATGTAAATTCCTCTCTATCGTGAATAAATATTTTTGCCGCAATATAGTCACATTAGAGGAGTTTGAGTGTAATTATATTTTAATAATATACTATAAATGTAATTATATAAAATAAATATCGCGATTTTTTATTAGGACAGACTTTTTATTGCGTTTGAACATTGAGATATAAGAAATAGGATTAAAGGGTTGTATTGCTAAAAATAAGAAAAATTTAACTAGTAAATAATTAATAATTATTCTCTAATGTAAAATATTATTTATTGTAATTAATTAATAAACTATAATAATAATATAAAATAAAGTTTAGTGTGATTCTCCTTTAATTTGGGCACCCTTTGCTGTAATATTTTATGTGTTTATGACTGTTCAAAAGTCTTATTATAGTGAATATCATGAAAAATCTTGGAATTTAATCCCCCTTCCTAGCGATTTTTTAGCTGACTCCTCTCCCTAGCCAATTTTGACAAATTTCAATCCACTCTCCCCCCCGCGATTTTCAGCATCAATTTCTCTTCGGGAATCGGAAAATCCCGGACATTGTCCATGTCTGATTTTATTATTTTATAATCAACGATAAACAAAAAAATTTGTAGTTCCAAAACGTCTTGATAATTTTTACAAATATGATATCACAAATCCAAAAAAATTAAGAGACACGACAAACATATCCCAATCAACATTTATATAAGTTTAAATATAAATTAAAACAATAATTGCTCAATTTATACATAAATTTGGCTAGAATAACAAAATTTTGCTTTATTGCAAAATCACCGCTCCTATCCCCGCGGCTATAATAGTGAAAAAAAATGAATATAATAATTTTCATTATAACATTATTTCTTTAAATTTTAGTTTAAAAATACTTTAATAAAAAATTACATTTGTGATATAAAATATTATTTATCATTATTATATTGCATTGCATTTTTAGATTTAAAAATTATTGGAACAAAAATGTTAATA
This sequence comes from Hypochthonius rufulus, assembly GCA_000988845.1. Taxonomy (NCBI): domain Eukaryota; kingdom Metazoa; phylum Arthropoda; class Arachnida; order Sarcoptiformes; family Hypochthoniidae; genus Hypochthonius; species Hypochthonius rufulus. The sequence continues at coordinate 11,303 of LBFL01025145.1, forward strand.
ATTAATTGCATTAAAAAATATGGAAAATTATTTTCATGTTATAATTATATCAGAGTTTTGGTATTTATTACATTTGTTTATCAAATAACTGAATTAACCATAAATTATCTCAAATATCAAACCGTACTTAAAATGGAATTCAAAGTTATGGAGAAAAGAGAATTTCCGGAGATTACGATGTGCGTTAAACATGATAATAATTTAAATATAAGTAATGATTATGTTTGGAAAATGAATTCAAATTTTTGGGTTAATAATGAAAACAAAACTTTTTTAACCATTACTGTGTCGTGTTTTAAGCAAAACGAATTAATTAGTGAAACATCATTTATATTTTGCAATTTAAAAATTCAATTATCGGGAACTGAATGTGATAATATTAATTGGAATAAAGTATATTATGATGTGGAAAATCGAATCATACATATTGATAATGAAAAATGTTTTAGTATAGTTAAAGATTTTATAAGCAAAATATTAAAATTACCGATGGTAAAATATCCATATTTAAAATTAGTAATTCAAAAAAAATTATTATACAAATTTTATGCAATTATACATCCGTTAAAAACATCGCCACTTTCATATTATAATCAGAAATTAATATTTACAAATCAAAAAATATATATTTATTTCATAACAGCGATTACTGAAAATCTTCAGACTCTACCGTATGATACAAAATGTTATAATTATCAACAAAATATTGGTACAAATCAATCGCAATCATATGATGATTGTGTTGATAAATGTGTCGATGATTATTTATATATTAATAATAAATACAACAAAAATAAAAAAGTATTTTTATCAAAAAGAAATTTGAATAATAACATTATGGTTTATTGTCATACGCATTGCCCTATTGATTGTGTCAAATATCATTACATGACAAAACTTGTAACATCCGAATATATTCCCTCACTTTATAGTCATATACAATTTTTTCGGACATTAAATTCTGAATTACATTATACATATTTACCAATGATGTCATTGAATAATTATATATCTTCTTTTTGTGGAATATTAGGATTGTGGTTCGGAATATCATTAATAAATTTAAGCATAAAAATCTTAAATATTATTCAAAAATTATTTATATTTCTGAATTTTAAATTTCTAAATTTTAATTTTTCACTTAAAAAATCATTTAATGCTTTAATTACATTAATCATGTTATACTTTACTATTAAACTAATATCGTTTTCATCACTTCAGTATTTATCATATGAAACAATTATTAGAATCGAATATAATTCTAAATTTTATTTTCCGCCGTTTGTCATTCATGATTTTTTGTCACAAAAATATATAAAATCATTTGAAAAAGAAAATAAAATAAAATACGGATTAAATAATATTGATTTAAATCATTCATGTGAAGTGATACATCATCAAAATATTCAATGCGATAATTTTACAAAAACGATAAAAATTATTTACAGCAATTCTAACATTAACAAGACAAATGTAATAGAAATTCAATATTTTCAATTTACGAACATTGAGAAACTCCAAAATATAATAAACTATAATAATTTTGAAATACCATATTTATTAATTACAATGGAATTAACATCAAACTTTTCATTATATTTCACACATATAACTAATATGGAATTATATTCATTATATCGGTATAAAAACATAAATTATATTAATATTTATTATTCTCAGCAAATAATACGGTTATTACCATCACCATACAGCAATTGTAATTTTCATAATGAGAATATAATTGGAAACGTTAAATGTCAAAATGAATGCATAAATAAATATAAATGCATAATAAATTCAGAATTTAAAGATCTTTACTTAACATATATATGCAAATTAAACAGAACAATTATGTTAAAATGTTTATTGAAAATTTGTAATGAAAATTGCAATTCACTTTTATTTGAATATTCATTTATACATAAACATATTAATCGATTGGATAATAAAAGAATTATAAAAATAATGCCAAAAAATGAAATACGAATGCAATTTATTTATACACCGAAAATGGACATAAATCAACTGATTTATAATATCGGGGGTATCATGGGAATGACATTTGGATTATCAGCAGTTTCATTGTATCATTACATAACACGAATACCAAAGGCATTACTCATTTCATATAAATATTTCCTTCAACTTTTGGTCATATTTAAACATTACTCTAAAATTTGTATTTTATTTGTATTTTGCATTTTTATTTTACTTTTTAAATTTTTATATAATTCAATTGCATTAATAATTTGTCATATTTATTTTCATTTAAAATCATTTAATTTCATTAATATAATATGATTGTGCAGTAAATGATTAAAAATGTATAAATTTTGATGTATTAATTTATATATAACTTTAATAAATTGTTCATATCGATATAAGTGTAGTTTGCCGTTGTCAGATCGGACCAAAATTGTCCCCAATACATTCCCCGTTACCGAAAATATACATTCGTTCTTAATTTTTAATTTTTAAAAATGAATTAAATAATTCAATATTAGTCCAAAATTGATGATAAATAAAGAATTAGTATTATTATTTCGCGGTTTTTAATTTAAAATATAAAAATTATTTTTGTAATTTTTTCGGCATTTTATGACATTGCGGTTAACCACGGTTATGAGCGTGCGGTTAACCGCGGTTATAAGCGTGCGGTTAATTTCCGTTAATGGTTTATGTGCTCATATATCATTAATAATTAATGTACAAATTAATGTACAATTATTGTATAATTTAAAGACTCATCCGTTTCAATGCTTTTTTATATTTATTATTGTTATATGATAATTATAAAATTTTTTCAGAAATTTTTAATACACAAACATAAACGTCAATAATTTTCCAGTTACAAAATTCCAGTATTTTCTTATAATTATAATTATTGATGCGATTATTTAGAACTGTTCCATAAATGACATAATTTTCATTAATTTTTTTATAATAATCTACAATCGCAATAATTTCTAAGGAATCATTCAGTGATAGAAACACAAAACCTTAATATATAAACAGAAAATATCTGTTCAATTATTTATGTTAAGTTTTAAAATTATGTTAATGTTTATATTAATAATCATGTCAATGTTTTGAATGTATTACTTATGTTATTATTAATAACATATTACTTAAGTTATGCTATTTTTTAATCTCTGAAACACAATAAAACTTTCACATTACAAATTTTATATAAAAATTCATAAAAATCACGGGAACGGCCATAAAATATTATTGAAATGTTTATTTAAAATAATTTTCTTTACATAATGTGTTTAAAAACATATTAATTTATTATTTTGTTTCTATTCAAAATGTTTATTATTAAATTAGTTATTAATAATTTTCATATAATGATATTAAAGAATTAAATAATGATATTATATAAAAATAAACATATATTTTTAACACAATTAAATTGATTAAAAATTTTAAAAATAAAATTGAAATGCGGCATAAAAATAAAATAAAAATTTTAAAATATTTTAATGTGAATATAAATTTTAGAATACATTTATACCATAAAAAATAAAATTTTGGTGTGAAAGTTATGCAATAATAAAGAGAAAGTGAAAAAATTCCAAAAGTCATTCTGATAATACCCCCGATATTATAAATCAGTTGATGAATGTCCATTTTTGGAGTATTTATAAAATTTGTTTTTTGAAATAATTGTGCAGTTATGTTTAGGGATACAATTAAATCGACAATTATAAGTTCCAATTTCATACGGATAAAAATTTTTACATTCACCATACGGCGATGGTAATAATTGTATTGTTTGTTGAGAATATAAAGTCGTTACGTAATTTCCAAATTCAATTAATCTATAATTGAATTTATTTGTTCGGTATAAAGTTATATATAAAAAATAATCTGATGGTGTTACATTCAATGTAATTAATAAGTATGGTAATACAAAATTATTATATTTAAATAGATTCTGAAATTTCTCAATTTTGATATAATGAAAATAGTGAAATTCAATTCGAAGTGATTTATCGGGAAAATAAAGAATTTCAATGTTATTAAATGTAAAATTTGTACACTGAAATTTTTCATAGTGAATAATTTCACACGAATGCGATATTTTAAAGTTTTCAATATCATGTAATAATAAATATCGATTTCCTAATGCTTCACTATCATATTATGAAATAAATACATAGAGAATGTTCAACGGTGGAAAATGTAATTTAGAATTATATTCAATTCTATTAATAGTTTCGTATGATAAATATTGTAATAATGATAATGAAATTTGTGTAATCATAAAATATAATATAACTAATTTCAGAATTAATTTAATTAATATGTTGAAATAAATAGTACAATTATGATATCGGCATTTTTGAAATAATTTTATAATAAATTTTTCAATGATTGTATATAAATTCATTAACGATATTCCATACCAAAGACCAAAAATCCCACAAAAGGAACATACATAATCATTAAATGACATCATTGGTAAATAAATATAATATACTTCAACATTCAATGTTCTCAAAAAAGTAATTAAATTTAAATTTACAAAATAATTTCTTTTTCTAAGCAAAGTTATTGTGTAATAATATTTTACACAATCGACGAGACATAACTTTTTGCATTCAACAGTAATTGCTTTATTCTCTTTTGTATTTATAGAAAATATACTTTTAACATTTTTAAAAATGCATTGTATTTTGTGTTTTTATTAAAATGTAAATTTTCATAATCATTAATACATTTATCAACACATTCATCGTGTGATGCGGAATCATTTGTACCAATATTTTGTACATAATTATAGCATTTTGTATCATACGGCAGTGGCTGAAGATTTTCTGTAATCGCTTTATAGACTAAATGTACATAGTGTTGCCAGGTCTGTTGCAAGCAAAAACTGTACATATGATTATTCAAAACTGTACATAAACTGTG
>LBFL01025198.1:2615-12963 GCA_000988845.1 Hypochthonius rufulus
AATTTATTAATTGAGTGAACTAAACTCTGGAAAACTCTTCTCTTTGCGATACGAACGGATTTACGCATCGAAACGATCTTTGGATATGAATTTTCAAAAATTATTAAAGTATTTCAAAATATATTTTCCTTCAGTGGTAACTCAAGAGACTCACGTGATTATTTACGGCACTTTTGTCCATTTTAATGATTAATAATAACTGATTATGTTTAAGATTTGTATTTTAATTATTAAATTTGATTGTAAAAGTCGATAACTTTGAAAACACTTAATTGTTACAGCTTTTCATGAAACATTTCATAAATTGTCGTGTCACATTATATAAAATTTAAAATATCTTTGAGGTTTCACAACATATCCGTTCGACATGTTTCGTTTATATATTTGACAACATAAAGATTATATAACCAGAAAATTGAACATCTGCGAACGAAAAACGTGAAAACAGCGGTGGTAAATAAATGACGTCTGACATTTTATGTTTATTGTGTTTATGATTGGCGATCGCCATTATTGAGCATAAACATTTAACCGGATTTTAATTGATTTCCCAATAATTGGCATATTTAATTAATTTTCAAAATTATAATGTTTCGAAATTTATCATTAATAATATCTCAAACATCAAAAGCTGCACTTAGCAATGGGAGAGTGAACATTACGAAATGTGAGTATATATTTATACTGATCATAAATGACCTCTGATGGTTCATTATACTTTACATTAATTATGATTGATTTGCACGTGTTTATCGCGTGTCGCAATGGAAATATGCGATTCAGTATTGATTTATGCTATTCTGATGATGTAATTTATTAAGATATGGTTATATGTAACCATTTGCTATGGTCATTAATATAATAAGTTTCTCATGTGTAATCCTCAGATGCGGTCCGATGCTCGAGCGGCACCGCTGTAAATCCCGGATTAGCGAACCCCAAACACGGACGGAACGAATCGGAAGAAGAGTTTGACAATCGTTATGTCGCATATTTCAATCGTAAGGACATCGATGGATGGGAAATTAGAAAGGCGATCAATGATATGCAAGGAATGGATTTGGTACCCGAACCGAAGATCATCATCGCGTGTCTCAACGCGTGTCGAAGAGTTAATGATTACGCTCTGTGTGTGCGTTATTTGGAGGCCATTAAAATGAAATGCGGTGGTCACGTGAATGAAATATATCCGTATATTATTCAAGAGATAAGACCGACACTCGAAGAATTGGGGATTTCGACGCCCGAACAAATGGGGTACGACACTCCGGAGTTAACGATGCCCTCTCCTTTCGAGATTCATTAAATCAGTGATAAAAGTTATGATAAACAAAACTTTAAAATGTATTTGTACAATAATCGTATGTTTTTTGTTGTACAATTATGTTATTAATATCTGTAGCATTATGTTAATACTAAAATTTGAAATTAGATTTTTGTGGTCCTTAATAATGATAAATTGAAAATAAAATAAACGAAATTTTAAATAATTAATATATATGAATGTTTAATAATCCATTTAAATCCATTAAATGTGACATTTTGTTGCGAGCATATAAAAGGGTAAGTAAATTGTAAATCGCAATCGCAAAGCACCGAACACCTAAAGTAAAATGTTCTATTTTATGTTATATCATATAGTAATATATAACTGTTTAAATTGTCTCGTAATTATGTACAATGAATAGGAATAAACTTTACTTTTGATTAGTAAAACTAAAAAAGGCACTTTCGATATATCATGTTCAAAGCAATCAACAATATCAATAATATCTTTTGATTTTGTAAGGATAATGCTGATTAAATAGTCATTGGATGTGGTTGAATGTGATTGGCACGAAACTGAAGAGATTCACATTTAATATTTTGTGTTCATAATTGTGTTTTCCTTTAATAAAGTGAAAAAATTGTGGATCTTCGCTTAGGAATGCGATTTCATCGATTCACTAAAACAGGATTTCTTAAGAGAAGCGCACTCTCTGCTGAAATTATCGGGAGTCCATTATTGCGATGATAATTAATTAGATGACTGACGCTTTCAAATGTCTTATCTTTCGTGCGAACCTAAACATAAGAAAAATATACATAATTACTTTGCATGGAATTAATTAGAGATACCGTACCACTCCTTCGGGATCAACTAATAGTAAATGCTTCCGAATCCCGCTCTGCATTCCCGTTAATACATATTGTCGCGGCGATCCCTGCGATTCCCGTACGAGAAAATCTCCATCTCTAACCACTAAATTTTCACTCTCCTTCCTACTGATAGGCCCGTGATACCACTCTTCTCTGTGCAGTTGAGAATTAAAATCATTGTTTGTTGATGATGATGAACCAATCGAATCATGCGCCGCCTCCGCAATGGCACTATTGAATGGCTCTAATAGATATGGAGTTTCGTTGTAAATATGGTTAATCAAATGAGTGACAATTGACTTACGCATATCGAAAGGATCTTTTATAGATGATTGTGAATTGTTGGAGCATGTTTGTTCATTATTCGGTTTATTATTAGCATCACCAGAGGCGCAATTTACATATTCATGTTCTAATTTGTTCAGTGAACCGGGATTTGCCGAATCTTTCGATTCCTCATCTAACGGGTCTTGAATATCAGTATTTAAGTCAATTAAATTAGGACTGTTCTGTTCTCCATTTCCTGATGGTCTTTTCAAACAGCTCCGCGGCGCTGCCTGTGGCTGAGCCTTTTGTAGCGTGACCAATTCTTTTGTTCCTGTACTATTGTCGTGACTTTCCGAAGGTTTTTCGTCCGGAGGTATCTTTCCGGGTAAATCATTGTAATATTCCCTTTCATCGGACAGACCATTTGCGTTTCTGGTGAAGTGTTTGGATGTGCCGTTCAACAGAGCATCAACACTATGGGTATACGAACGTATGAAATATGTATTTCTAAGTGATAGCGATAAACAATACCGTTCAGTAGAGGATGTGTTTCTGGGAGTTCGTTTGAGAAATTCCTTAAATCTCAACTCAAAGGCCTGTCCAATGGTGGTGATAACATCCTGCGCGAGACCACCGCCACATTCCAGCACAAAGCATGCCCTTCCATATCGATGATCCTTAGCAACATAAGCGACGAAATCTAAAGTATCCTAAAAATACACGCCAATAAAGAACCGTTTAGTTATTTAACTAAAATAAGCATAATATAAAGATGTTAATAATAATAATACACATACGGCATCTCCTCCCGAAGCGAATGATATATTCGGCATTTCGTGTTTTGCAATAACCTAATAAATAAATAAATTAGACATTAAACAGGATATTCGAAATATGTCTACACTCAAATGATTACCTCTCCTGTTTCCATCACAGCTAAATTTAAATAGGAGCTCGTAATTGTCAAATTTACATTGGATCCCGCTGATTCTGTACGGGTTTAATACGGATTATTCTTAATTCGGAAATAACATACAAATATTTGTTTTAGATTCAAATGTTCCATTATCTTGAATTAGTTGCATGAAAATGGTTCGATTCATGTCCCACTCTCAATAGTTAAGTCTCATTCATTCATTAATTTCGGTCAATACGCTGTTCTTAACCATAATAGGACAGAACCATTCTGTATCCTTCAAACTCATTCAACTTTACTATTACGTTACTTTACTATTTCCCGGATTTTTTCTTTTATTCATTAAGAAATTCCTTTTTAATTCGCCTTTTGTGGGAACACTCATTCATTCATTCATTCAATTCCTTTATGCATAATCATTATATGTCATCTTATAATATATGTACTCTTTAAATTTGAAATATATATAATGTACTGTTTTAGTAATCGGTGTATGACCATCTGATTATACACATTCAGACGGCGGAATTGACTCAACTCAAGTCACCCACACATAGGGTCGCGGCATACTAAATCTACAAAAATTGTATCATACATCGCCACTTAATATAACTGCCGAAAGACATTTCCGTTGGTATATTTAACATATGTTCACACATACTTCAATAACTCTTTTTGATTAACTCTGAAATAATTAATTTTTCGTTAGGACCATCGTTTAGCGACGAACACGATTGTTGCGATATATTTGTGGTAATCTAAAACAATACTCTGGAACTTTTTAATTGATTTAAATGCATCTCTCGGAACCTATTTCAAGTCATTCCACCCGCGCATATATGCCTTTTTATTAATCGGAAACACACCTTTGGGAATGTCTCGCATTACATATTAACATTTATGCCGCACAAAAACAAAATACCTTAAGTTGGGCTTATATAATACCATAATAATACGGTGGTAATTATTCGGTGAATGGACGCGCGGTCATTATAAGGACATAAGAATCGCAATGTGTATCGTCAGGTGGCGTTATACATTTGCTCCTATTTAATTATGTTATTTAATAAACACTTAAAGATATCGATAATAAAATTTTAGAAGTATCATAATCTACCATTGGTTCGATAATGTCCTATTTTATATGGTTTTATATGGTTTCAAGTGCTGTACTGTAATGTACTGTAATGTACTGTAATGAGCCACAGTAATGCGACTGTTTTTTCGTAAATATATTATGGATTTCTAAGAACGGCAAAAATAGGAACGGTTATAGCGTACAAAGAAAATGTTAAAATTATAAATTATACTAAAATAGTGCAGATATATCATCCCGTATTAGAGTGGGCAATGAAATTAACCATTAATGTATACAAAGATAAACGATATCAGTATAATTATCAGTATAATGTCGTCTTTGAGAAAGTGGGACAAACAGCGTAAACTTTTTACTCGGAGGTGTGAGTTGAGAAAATTTTTAAAAATCTTCCACAAATAAATGGCATTAATAGTAATGCTTAATGCTTAATGCTTACCCATATTAGGATTATCTGCTAACATACGAGTTATGCGTTTCTCGGGTCTTCTCTTTTTATCGACAGTCTTGAGACCGCCGGATTCGCACACTCTATTAATGCATTCTTTGGCAATCTGTGAACGCGTGTCAAAGTCGAGACTTTTCATCGATGTATTAATCCCGAGACAACCGACGTACTGAAATGACATTAAAATTTTAATAACATTTTTTAGATATTGTCACATGGAAATTGTGTTTTGTTGAATATTGTCACATGGAAATTGTGTTTTTATTGTCATGTTTTAGGCGTAATATAATTTTAAGGGTATTCCATTTGCAGATGTGCTTAAATAGTTAAGTTGTGATTGAATTTAGTCTGAGGGCGAATATTGCAGCTGTTTAATGTATTGGCCTAATATTTTGGAGCTCACAGTGAGGGGAGAGAACACCGCTCATCGACTTCCGGCCATAGCATGGATCTTTGATGATCACAGCGAGTGACAAAGTAAAGGAAGAGACGTCCTTCAACTTTGAAATACTGCACAACAAAATGCTAATATTAACAGCTTTAAGAAGGGTTTTCTTTCATTATAATATCACCAAAACTTTTCAGGTGTTCAGTGTTAGTGTATGTGGAAATTTATGATTTTTCTTCGTAGAGGTACATTAAAAAGAATCAATTCGAGAGGAGAGAGGGGAAAAGAGAGGGATTACCTAAAGTGGTCAGAGTTAGGGATTGCACAACAGTTTCCAATCGTGTATATATGTATATGTATGTGAATGTGTATGGGTATATGTACATGTATATGTTAATATCCTTAACATCCCACACTCGAGTCTTAAAGTCATTTGAACCAATTTTATTAAACTGAGGATGTGTATTATGATGTGTATTATATAAATGTATTATATAAATGTATAGAAATTATAAATGAAACGCAAACGGCACATAACATCAATGATGGACATGTAATTTGAGAATGTACAGAGTTCGGTGTTGTGAATTGCTCGTGATAATAAAACACCGCTCATTTAAATTAGTAATTATAATACAATAGAGACAATGATATTGCAAAAATGTACAATGAACTTGAGATATTTAAGGAGTAATTACATATTTATCATATTTGAGACCTTAGACCGGATAAGTTTAAGTGAATAATTTTGAATTAAATTTTCCTTTTTGAAACTAATTATTATCCTCCACATCATTGGGTTGTTTCAGTGTTTTTTCAAAGGATGGAGAGAGAATGATGATGATTTTCTTGAACGGGAAATTATTATCATCCCCCTCTTTCTCTCTCACAGACAATAATCATAATTGGTTAGGTTTAAGTGTACTACAATAATGAGAACAGAGTTTTTCTCAACTTATGATATCATTTGCGTCACAACGTAAGGCGCGAACTTATGTTTGTACCTCAGAAAGACGGACCATCACATTTGCATTCCCATGTACAGTGTGATATATACGCAGACACATAAAAGTGGGCACTGCCATCACCACCACCAATTTACTCTCATTCCCTGAGACCGGACACGGGCAGAGGCTCAAATTCAAGCACAGGAAATGCTAAATGTCATGCAATTTTATCAAAAGACTAATGTAAGCACCGTATTTGGGCATCATTCCACGCTGCTCTTTGTATATTACACATTATGTTAGGTTAGGTTATGTTTAGGTGTATGCCACAATACCGGTCAAACGATGCGTGTTTCCAAAAAAGGGCGACATTTATATCTTATTGATTGATATATTCTAAATTTAGAGCAATCAAATCCAATGGGAACGGTTCAATCGCACCTAATTTATGGCCAAACACCAGAGAAATATACATTTTAAAGTAAAATTATTTTTAACTAATAAATTAGCAGAGTTCATTATTTCAAAGGCACACTTATAAATAGTAAAACACATGTTTCAACGTTTATCGATATCCTCAATAAAATTCATAAGTTAAGTGAGAAAATGATAAACTCAATTAATGCATTATAATTATCAAATCGGATATGTGTGTGGGTGTATATGAGAAAATTAACTTAACGAGTCAAATAAGAACAAATACAAGATTAGGGAATACACATAAACCTCCATAACTTCAACATATTGCGGTCCAAAAATTTTCTTCAAAATAAGGAGGTTTTCAAATTATAGAGGTTCATTTATAATGTAAATCAATAGAAGCGGGTCTTTAGAATCTGTTCAAATTATAGAGGTTTTCGAATTATAGAGGATTCAAGTTACGGAGGTTTATGTGTAAATGACTGTTATACAAATGATAGTACGAAAGTCAATATAAAGTATTAAAATTAAAGGAATTTTCAGCTGAAAATTCAGGGTGTTTAATGTGAAAAGACGTGAACGCAGTTAACTCGTATCGTACGCGCCTCACTAAAACCATTGTATTGTCTCCATCCCCGGACCGGATATTGTAATGCCCTCGAACCAAAACTATTTACTGCACTCAAAAATTTAGCCCATTATTATCACACCCTTATATTAACCTAAGAAAGAACTCTACCATAATTGGGATTAATTTTTTTAGAGTTTAATCCTTTATTCGTGTTAAGACATACATGATGTTATGGACAATTAACTACGCGTTCATCCATGGCCATGTTATACCGTGTATAATCACATTAAAATAAAGGGACGGGTGTAATGTTCGGGCGTTACATTCTAATGTCATAATTACAAACAATTTAAATTCATCGCAATCATTTCATTATCATAGCATAATTAACTTTCGACCATATTTAAGTTTTTAATAATAAAATATTTCAAAAATGTAACAGTTTAAGAGAATTTATTACAGAATCATCAATTATGTAAACTTCTTTTTGGCTGTTAATAGTACTATAATAAGAATGACACAAATGACTCGAGAAACTCAACGTAAACATGTGATTGGGCGTCCTCTTAAGACATTACTGTACTGTACTGTATTGTACATTACTATACATTACTGTACATTACTGTACGTTACATTGGTGTGTGTTGTGCTAAATAAAACTTTACTATTGGCAGTGTTTAAATTTACAAATATATTTTTAAATATCAATTAAAATGTCGCATTTACGCACCGTAAAGAGTGCACCGTAAAAAGTGTACCGTAAAAAGTGCAGCGAAAAGGGTTCGCGTATTTTGTACATACATTCGGCACTACAATAATATATGCATTAATAAAAATTGATGATTTTGATATAAACGATGGAACCTATAATCAGAGAGTACTCTAAGCCATAGTGTGGGATGAAATTTATAAAAACAGGTTACGAATAACTATTTAAAAGTTCATTCATTCACTCATTCATTCATACCAATGCCATAGAGGAATGCGCGAATCAATGAATGAATGAATAAATTGAATGAATGGGAAAAGCGGCCGTTCCTATTAATAGTACAACACACACAGTTTCAAAACCAACGCAAAGTACATTTTATAGTACTTTTATAGTATATATAATTGCGCATTCGCATTATTAATTCCCAATTATTATGTTTTGCTATGATACGAGTGCCGTAAAACGGATTATACCATAAATAAATACGTATTTTACCATAAATATATACGCATTTTACCATAAATATAAGTATTAATTACGATTACGCAATTCCTTTCATGACATTTGATCGTAATCGAATCACCAATAAAAATGAATAAATATCCGTTCATTTGATTAATTAAAGAATTTCCTGACATAATTGTTCTATTAGAGTGGGATTATATGGTAACACAATACTCCATATAAAGCAATTATATACACATAACTGAGGACATGAAATGGTGTTTAAACCTATTGATGATGAGAACAATCAAATGGAACACAGTGATGCAGCACCTGGACATGGATGTATGGACATGTATGGTTGTGCATGGCATGGGTATTTGCCTGTCAATGTTTGTATTGTGCCGGAAATGCTCTGAGATTTCCTGTCAATATAATAGTGTAGTAAAAGTGATGGAAAATAGAGAAAGTACTGTTCGCATTCGCACCCATCACTATACCACATCTGCTTTCCGAGTCTTTAAGACTCCCGTTTACAGACCCCTCTATTCCATAAGCACTTCCGGTGACAGAAATAGTCATAGTCATAGAAATAGTCATCTTTGGGATGCGAAAACGTAAGACCCAAAAGTACTCTAAAGACAGTATCTCGTGTTGAAAAAATCATTTACACAGAGACTCTTTTCAATTATGTTAACACTAACAGCATTTACATTGACATTATCCAACATAACCGATACGAGTTCTGTATAAATACATTTTTTTCACCTTTAATATGGTAATTATTTGGAAGGATAACATCATTTATCTATTTTTTGTGGTGATGTTTAATCAATTTGATTAACTCATGTGACGCTTCGAAATTGAATACGCAGAAAAAGAGCGGACCCTTAATATATGATAAATCGGTTTTGATATTCGCATTCAAATAAATAGTTTATTTATATTACTTATGAATGAATTATTAGATATGAGCGTATTTCCTGTGATTACGTCTTAAAATCAATAACAAATAAAATTAAGAATATTTTTATCTCATATTTAACTCTCCTTAAATAGTATATGCATTCAGTGTGTGCCTTTCAAAGATTAATTAAATATTTTAATAGTCGGGTCATTGTTAAATATCTACTTTATTATGTCATTAAGATAAGTGTGGACATAAATGAGAAGAGACATAAATGGTGATTAGTGTTGGAAACTGATCATATACTGAGCATTTATTACTTTTGAAAAACACTCTTTCAATAAATCAAGGCTCACATATTTCACATATACACACAAATGCTTTTCACCTTTCAAATAATAATTTAATTTTTAAATAAAAATATTTCTAATTTATTTAGTGAATCGAATATTTTATGAGAAAAATGGATGTTAACATTTTGTGTAATAAAGAAATACGTCTTTCGATTAGATATGTCTGAAATATATACGGTGTTTTTGATGATAGTGTAGAGACTAGACTATTGCCCAATGCATTGGCACAAACAAATTGCGTAGAAATTTATATAAATCGTCAAAATGAATTTCATGCGAATTTCCTAATCCCAATATATACAATATATACATTTATAATATATATATAATATAATATATATATCCCAATGTATACATATTATAGTAATTGCTTAATTAGTGTTTGTTCCTTCCATTGAATTTGACGTATAATAAAGACCGTTACAATTGGAGCATTATTCACGGTCGGAATGTAAAAATAAATATATTATAAAGTATTATTATGCGGAATCGGCGATCACCGGTTGACTATACTATCAGCGGTTTTCCGGGAAGAGACGAATGACGGAAACCAAAATACTAACTTTAAATATATGTATGCGTATAAAATGGTGGTATTATGGGGAGAGTCACACAAAAATTACTGAGAAAGAGTTTCCACCAGCAATGTCTAAATGAGAAGGGAAATGGGGAAAGAGATGCACATTTTCCTGCTTACAGCTGCCGTTAGCTGCGGTCAAACATTTTTCAACTATACACAC
>LBFL01025208.1:0-16830 GCA_000988845.1 Hypochthonius rufulus
TGCTACTAAACCACTATTACTATTTCCTAAACTTTTTATCTATGTTTTTATCAATAAACTTTTACGCGTTACAAATTAATTAATTAAAATAAATAATTAATTGAAAAAAAAGAAATATTTTGTTGAGAAAATAACATTAAAATTAACTTGAAAATATTTATCTATACATAAACATGTTTGCGGAATAAGACATAAGTGAATGCGTAGAGTTCTCCCTAATTTCAAACAGACGATAGTAAAAGTTGATTTTTTCATTTACAGTCAATTTACATTTGTATTGTTTTATTGATTCTTTTAAAAATTAAAATGCCATTGAAATAACAGGAAATAAATTAAGAATTTCTCATTTTACACTAAATTCTTCCATTCAATGGTATTCTCAAAATTTAATGGGATATTCTATAGGATCTTAGGAATGGATTTGAATAAAATTTAGAAAAACATGATAACTCGAGATGTCCGGTTTTGTTCGGTTTTTTATTGCACTGATCAATTATGAACTAATAATTAATACAATTAATACATTGATTTATATCCTAAATACAGACAATTATTGAAAAGCAATTAATTTGGGAGTTTTCATTACGATTGACCTGAGTTCACAGATATTCGTTTCGCCATCTCTTGGCACTGAAAATCAATGTTTTGCATGTAATTTCTTAACAATGTTAATAGAGTCACGGGAATTGTAAGTATTATTAACTGCAACAATGGCATTCCCGATGAGTCACAAGACAGTGGTGGTATTGGATCAGAGCGATCACTTTCTCTACACTCACAGTGATCAGTCATTTGAGTTCGATTTAATCAACAAAACACGTCAACCGTCGGGGATCATCCCATTGGCGCCGATCACCAAATCCCTATGGACGTGCACATCTGAGGCCATCGCCGAGTATTGTCGCATCGTATGGGACGTGTTCCCGAACGGGGAACGGTTAATTCGGTTCGTGGCGTTTGACAATGATTCTGCTCATTTCATTAACACATGGAACAGTGAAACCCAAAATTTGGCATCAGCAATGGAGTCATTCGCTAAATCCACATCATTGGTGCATATGAAGAGGAAAGCCAAAGACAAGAGCAGTGATAAAATGACGGTAATGAATGGACTCAAAAAGGCAATTGAAGCGCTCTCCGAATGCTCCGAAATGCAAACCGAAAAGAGACGATCGGCAAATGATTCATCATCATCATCGGCACTTCTGAATCGCGGACGTATCATTTGCATATCGTCGTTTCGTAACGATTCTCATATCAGATCAGTTGAGGAGTGTTTTGTCGAAGCGCTTTACGTTCACAATAAATATATCGCATCTGCGGCTGCACATTCGGATCAATCGTTGAAAATGCAAATAAACTTTTGTGAAATCATATTTATTAATACATTTGCGTCCGATGATCACAGTTTGCCAAAAGTGGCAGAAGTGCCGCGTCATGAGATATCACCATTAGTATTGAGCGAAACGTTTTGTGTAAAAACGGGACGATTTTTGCCCGCAAAATTAGGATATTTATTATTACCGCACTATGATTTGGCATCGACGACCGTCACCGGAATACCGATGAAAGAAGAGCAAAACTCTTCATCATCTGCCAATTACGATGTCGAAATTGTGCATCCCGCAGCGGCACATACGGATATATTCAAATCGGGGTACACAAATGTCGAAGGAGTATGTGTGACCACAATGAGAGAGTCGTATCCTTACGATACCATAACCCTCAAATGGTGCACTCCGCGAACGAATGTCGCAGAACTCCACTATTGTACGTCCGCATACCGAATCACGTCCGTCGATGTCAACAGTCGTCCATCGTCGTGTCTGACAAATTTCCTTTTGAGCGGTCGCACAGTGATGCTCGAAATGCCCCGTTCAAAGGGCAATAAAATGATGTCACATATGTTATCGTCTCATAATGGAGAATTGTATATTCACACACTCGGAACGGGACGATCAATTCTCGAAGATCCGCCATCGATTAGTGAGGGGAGCGGCGGTCGTGTCACTGATTACCGAATCAATGATTTCGGGGAATTTATGAAACGGAATCATTTGGTTCAGTGCCGATATCTTCAGACGGGCATTAAAGACGTGCCGTTTCCGATCGAAAAGGCTAAACATTCAATGATTCGGCAGACATTATATTGGCCTTTGGTGATCGGACATACGATTCTGCTCAATATGCTCACTTCGCATGCACATATCGAGAAATTAATCCAATTGATTCCCAAAGAAAGTCTTACAGCAGATGATGTTCTCGAATGTAATAAATCGATTTATCATCTGTTGACATTAGAAACTAAAGGTAACACTTTACCGATACCGACGATCGGGACGAGAGGAAAGGGACCGAAACGAGAGGAATTGTATAAAATGCTATGGAATGAGTTAGAATATTTCTTAAGGGCATACTGCAGTTCGGTTCAACACTCCTCCGTACTTAACTGTCTTCTTTCGTGCCGATCCAAACCCGAGAATCAATCACCAACGAACTCAAATCGCACCGCAAATGTTGACGACGAAAGTAACGCTAAAAAACAAACGAACGGAACAAATAAGAGTGAACACGAATGGGCGTGGAAAGAGCTCACTGAATGGGCTCAGAATGAATTGGAGTGTCTGGATGATGACAAAAATGACCGCCCCGAACCAAATGCTAAAAAATTAAGGTCTTCGACAATAGAACCGAAAATGTCTCATTTTAAAAGTAGCGGCGGACCCCAATCATTGTTGCAATTATGGACGACGAAACTTAATGATGATAATTCACGAAAAAGGTCTGAATTCATTGGGAGGACATCTGCCAACGGAAGTGTCGCGAAGTTATATGTCAATTTAAATGACAAAAATGAATAAATATGTATCATTTTGTACATTTATGGCCATAATTTGTTGTTTCGAAATTTGCATTATAAATTAAATAAAAGAATTCATATAAATCTTAAATTAAAATAATTGTGTCAATTTTTAATGTAAAATTATGGACATTATTTTATTTCACGATAATTTTAGAATATTTCATGAAAGAATTATCATTTGAAAAACTTACGAAACGTTAATTATCCTGTTTTGTCCCGAAATTAATTAATTTTTGTTCCGTTTGTCCCGATCGTAGTATGAAATTGTTTAGGTTTTTGACAATTAAATAAATGCTACGCAATTAAAATTCGGAAAATATTTTATTTACAAGAAGGTTCACCCTCCACTCACTCGCTGATTTTATGTGAACATAAGATCAGCACGAACCAAATGTATCCGATCTTTAATGTGGGAAGAGATTCTTCACGATGCGTATGACGTGTTATCTCTAACTTTGGCCGGTTAAAGTTCGGAGGGTGCGCTCCGAGTTCCCTCTCTACCGTTTTTCCAATGCTGGTGGTCGCAGTCTTCGTTTACATGTGGAGGTCACACGCCATGTTAGTGTGTTTGGATTAGAGATTGAAATTTTTGAAAAATAAAAACCGAGCTAAACTATAGTTTAGGTTAACTATTCTCTTCTCTAGTTTCTCTATTTTCTTCTCTAGTTTCTCTAGGATCACCCATTTCATGTTATTTAACATGGTTAGAGGTGCTCCGCAACAATTCAACATCTTTATTAAATTCAAAATTGAAAAAATCACATTAAAATGATATGATAATACAAAATATTGTTTAAAATCTTTGTTAAAGAAAATTTGTGGTAAATTTAAGCAATAAATTTGCTTAATATTATTACCATTTTATTGTTTAAAACGTTTATTAAACCATATTTTTTGTATTGATTTGTATTTTAAAACCATTATTTATTCAAAAATGTTATTTAAAAGAATTTATTTTATTTTATTAAACAATAGTATTTATTATTTAATATAAAAGCCCATTATTACGAAATTGATTATTTAAAAATAATACAATAAAAAACCGGTACTTTGCAACTACATTTATCTCGCACAACAAGCTAGTGTGAAAGTATTTAGCAAACTTGAGAATAATAATAATTGTTTAAACTTTAGTAATTGTATAAAAAGTTAAAATAAAATCCAAAACTTGGTGCTTTGAACTCTGTTGCAACAATGAAATTGCCGTTTTTAAGCACAACGTTGGCCTGAATGTTTCTGTTGCAAATTTTTCAATTTAATTATAATGGTTGGCAACAGTCATTATCCATACAGACACTCTATTATTTTAATGATATAGATTATTGACAAGTGTCAAAAATTCTAATAATTAAATCATTAGCTTCTAGCATTAGATATTCTGTTTTCCCTTTTTTACATGTCGTGCTATTTTGGATATCCTTAGGAAAACTCGAACTTTTAGAAGAAACAATTACAATATATAAATAATCTTCATTTGGATAATATCGTTTCACCGCATCACTTAAATATTTTTCAGTTTTAATTGAAATGTCATCAAAAGTTTTTGAATTGTTAATGATGAGTTTAATACTTTCAAATTCATTATTTTGAACTTTTTTAAAAACATTATCATAATCTTTGTGATGGGATTTTACCGTAATATTTGAATTTCGCGCCTTTTTAATAATCTCAAATTCATCAATTGTTTGAGACTAAAAAATAATTTGAATAAATATAGTAAATTGAAAATTCATATATTATTATTTACTTTCACATTATTCTTTTCTTTCATAACAATAAATATGTGACCATATTTTGTCAGTGTAAATCGTACATAAAAACCCGGAACATAATGAAAGTTGCCATATATTGAGATGCCATTAACAACAATAGTAGTCCATGTTCCGTTAAACTCCGTTCCCATATGATCAGATATATTTTTTGCAATTACGTTGAGATCATTAAAATGGCTCATCAAATATTCTAGATGATCAATTAGTTCTTCAATTAATTCAGCATCCATGTCTTTCTCATGGAAAATCACATTTCGAGAAAAGAATCCATCGGATAAACTATTGTTGCAATTGACAATTGATATAATTAAGGAAATAAATATTAATTTTAGCATTTTTAAAAATTTTAAAACTTTTATAAAATTAGATTTTCAATTAAATTTTAATGTCTTTAATATTCTTTCACAATTTAAGTGTTACTTATGTGATACTTAAAGAATTTTTTGAGGCGTTATATGAGTAAATACTATAATACTATGATACTATTACAATTGAAGATATTGTAAAATAAATCAATTGTTTCAATAATTCTGATAAAATATAGGATTACACAATGTACAATAACGGTGTATAACAATAAGAATTTTTCGTGTGCAGAACATTCATAGATTCGCTTTTCATAGTCAGAACTTTCATAGAATGGACTTTTCATAGATTCGCTTTTCATAGAACTGACTTTTTATAGAAAATCAAAATATATAATTCACAAAAATTATTGAAATTATAGATTTTAATTAACTTTTCGTAAATTAAATATTAAAATACAAAAATATTTTAAAATAATTATTTTATTGAATGTAAAATCGATATGAAAATTAAAAAATAACTTTAAATAAATTTAAATTCCTATGATAACTTTTAATTAAATAAAAATCACGCATAATTAAAACTAAAAACTTAAAATACAATTAAAATAAACTATTCATATGTAAAAGTAATGAATGGATTATATCTACAATTAAATTTAAAATCTCAAGAATACCATTCTATGAAAAGCCTGTTTTTGCAGAAAAATTTTCCATGAAAAGCGAATTTTGCAATAGAGACTTTTGCAAGTGTTTGCGATCCTCGGGAAAAGGCTTTCTATGAAAAGAGAATCAATGAAAAATTCTGTCACCAAATTTTTTATTAATGTTATCTATCAGACCCAGCCAAAGTTTAGGATTTTATAATTCCCTAGTGGAGCTAGGTGAGGGTATACAATGTGTTCATTTTAGAACCTTTAAAAATTACAAATGCTACACTAAACAGGGCATTATATAATATTTAGTATGTGTATGTTACTGTAGCACATTATTATGCAAATTTTATTCTGCCACAAGTGTCACCCTAATTATTACAATGTTTTTATTTCAACTCTCAGTTATTTATATAAGATAATGGTCAAAAACAGTATAATAATTAGGGTGACAACACTAATGAGAGCTTAAGATCAGCACCATACTAATTATGCTATAATATTGTTGCGTTATTTTATAGCAGTATGTGTAATTTTCAAAGGTTTTAAAATAGACACGGTGTATTTCCCATTTTCTGGGAGGGGGATTTATTAAACAATTGAGTTTTAATTGCATGAACACTATAGTTGATTACCATAGCCCAATAAAAAAATGTACAATTTTATGTTAAACTTTGTTTTTTAACTTTTTATTGTATATTTTTAAACTGTTTTTTTTTTGCATTTTTTGTTAATGAAAATTTCCACTTATTCATAACTTTAGTTTAATGCTATTAATATACACATTTATGTACTTGTTGTTATGTACTTGCTGTTATGTACTTGCTGTTATGTACTTGCTGTTATGTACTTGTTGTTATCTATTTGTAAAGATCAATGTTTTTGCTCATTATTGGTAATTTCATGCTGATCTTTTCATTAAAAAAGCCGCATTTTTTACTTTTACACTCTTTTGTACATTGTGTATCAAACATTGAAGAAGAGGAAAACCACGATCGGAACATTAATGCTCGATTTATCGCGAGAGAATTCAGAGGAAACAGAAACTCCGCAATTATTGGTTTTCAAATAATTTGTCAAGAAAATTGTAAATCTCTGTCCACAATTGAAAAAGATTTGCCAAAAGATGGTTGACGAACGAAGAAGAGAATCGAATGTACAGGAGAGTCTATCAAAAGGAAATATTTGGGCATTTGAGAGCGGTGAGAGTGATTTAGAAGTGTTAAAGATATTTTCAAATCACCTGTCCATGTCCTTATCCTTATAATTTTTATAAAATAAAAAAGTGATAAGAATTAATTGAAAATTATGCGGGAGTGATAAAAGATAAGAATAATTTTATTTTTAAAATAAGGACAGGTCATTTGAAAAGATCTTTACATACAATAATATCTCGGAATGTCCCCGAAATACATCAGTAATTTTTAACATTGTTTCGGAATCACACATTGAAGTTAGTCTGTCGTTCGCGTGTCTCGAAATTCAAAACCACGAAAACCATTATTTAATAACATAATTTTAGTACTCAAAGATGTTAAACATGAAAACTTTAGATTCGATTAGTTATGGTGTTAATTAAACACGGGTTACAATTGCCTACCTTTAGGCCTACCTTTAGGCCTACCTTTAGAAAGGAAAAGTGAATAGAAATGTCAGGAGTCCCATCAGAGGTATGAAAATTTAAAAATATTAATTGAAAATTATATTATACATGAATATTACATTAAAATGATGTCACTGATGAAAAGTCTAAAACAAATTTTGAAGATAAAATGTTGAATTTAAATTTGAATTTTTTGTAATAATTAATATTTATTCATTTTATTATAATACATGAGAACACAGTTAATGTAAGAAAACTGTACAATTCTATGGCTCGCAACAAAAGGGTCATTTAAATATATTTAGTGATGACGATATTAACTGTCGTAATGAATTTGTCAATAAATAAATTTATCTAAAAACATGCATATTGTTACTCGAGGGGTATTAAAAGGTATTTAATAAATCACAGTTAAGGTGATAAACATTATATATCCCATTGATGATTGTTTTGGCATCAATACAATTATATCAATTGTTTAACATATTCTTAGTCAATATACACACGTTCTTCGATTCTGTCACTGGTTTAGGGTCCAAATTACACCAAAACTTACAAAATTATTCTCAATTACAAATGTGAAATTTGAATTTTTCCGGAAAAATTTAAAAATTTAAATATTAAATCAGGAATATTAAATTATAAATTTTAAATTTCTAAATAAATGCTCTAATGAAAGAGGTTTGGGTTTGGGAATGTTATAATGTATCATATAAAATATACAATTTATATGTATAATACACACACATATATCGTTAAAAGTATTATACAAATGCATTTCCTATTTTTAAACATTTATAATTTATAATTTATAATTTTGTTTTTAATTTTTGCATATTAATGATGATTCGCAACAGAATTACATGAGAAACGACAGAATCAAGAGCCGAGCGTATTAATAAACTTTTTTGGTGTTCACTTTTTACTTTTCTGATGTTTAAGTATTAATTTCAGTGTTATTAATAAATAATGTTTAATACAAAGTCATTCTCATGGCACGTCAAACGTGAGTTGAGGTTTTGGCATTTAATGCTTAACTCTTTCGGTTCGAAAGTATTTATCTCCACTTATGTATTCACTTTGAAATTCGTTAATAGCGACAAAAATATGATAAAATTGAGAATAATTAAGTGATGAAAGGAAACGGCGATTCGGAGAGAGGATATTTTACACAATATTCACAATTATCTAAATTATTTAAATTCACAATTAAAACTTTCACATTGAATCAGTCAGTGTATTGCCAATGATAACAAAAATTCAGTTCGTTTATCATTTCATTCACTATCTTTGGTGAGACGTTTTTTATTTCAAATAAAACATAAATATTCTTCTATTATGGGAATTCAGTTCTATAATACGATGACTTTCATATCACAGTAATAAATAATTAATGATAACGAATGAACAATGAGAAGTACACGATGCGACCATCGCTGTCTCAATTGAAATTATATAAATGACCAGATTTGAGCACAAACATCAGGATGATGATGGAACGCGAATTGGGAATTTACTTCATGGATATGCGGGCAGTGATATTAATGGGGAAACCGATGCTCAAGATCTTGGACTGGTGCTTTCATTAACTTCATTGGGATGAGCAGCGTTTTGACATTTCTGAATATGGCAATGAATGGCATTGAATAAAATTATTAGTATTGACATGAAACACATGACCATAATGATTATCTTGGATTAAACATACCGATTGTTTGATTTGCCATGTTTTCATCGCCTGTTTGTACTTCTCAAACTCATGGCACCAATCGGAGTATATTTTCCGATATTCCGATTCTGACGGTGCTGTGCATGTTTCTAAAAATTAAATATAGAAATTAGTTGAGATGACCATTAATAAATGACCATTAAAAAATGACCATTAATAAATAAACAAAAAGTTAATCATTTAACACTTGACATACTCGCATCAACATTAACGTTAGTGCTGCAGAGAGTCGTCGGTCCTAATTTAAAGTCGTAACGACCATTTTCTCGATCAGTAATCCCTAAGATAACCAATCCGTGGTCAGCGGTGAGTACAAATTTATCTCTTCGTGGGAACACCTCATATCCGGTCGATCGTTCATTTCGAAAGTATAACCATTTAAGAGGTCCGTGAGTGGTGATTAAATTCTCAATATCAGGTATGTGAATGGGACACGATAAATGAATACTCTGACCCCAATTAACTTTCATTTGCTTATTTTTAATAGCGCCGTCACATATGCCCGGCGTGGCGTTTGTAATGTCCTGTATAAACCTGAAATTAAAATTATCACATATCATTAATTTTCATATACAATCATAGTTAATAATAAAAGTGAATGAAGTGTATGAAAAATTAAGTTTATGCGTGAATTTTTTGTCGAAATTAAATGAAAATTTACAGCAAAAATGTTATAAAATGTGACATCTCAAATATTTTCCACATAATTAAGTTGTCTCATTTTTTTGAATCGTGTCATTTCTGACATAAATATTCACGAGAAAATGTAAAGAGATTTACCCAATAACGTAAGGTTTGCATTCGGAATGATCCTTATCCCAACCGCAGTACGGGTCCTGAATGCATCGTACACAATTCTCATATCTCCCTTTGCACATAAGTAAATCAAATTGACGAACGATAGAGTCTGATGCAACATAAAGTGATTTATGCTGATTGGAGATTTCCATTGCTCTGATGGGTTCGGGTGCAGTCGCTTCGAAGACATCGACGAGATTCGAGTGTTCCTCTCCCGATCGATCATACCATTCTACTAATTTATATATGAGACCTGTACTTGTACCGGCGAAATACACAAAATATTCGATGCCATCGACTTCCAAACGGTCGACGACGATTCGTGTAAATATGATATCACGTTTATAGAACACGGGTTTCCCATTATCGTGGGAAACTGCAGAGTCCATTAATGGGTGTCCACGAATAAAATTGAGCACTGAATCGGGCAACACTTGAGTGTCATTCACACACGTACCCGGACGTGGTTCGGGAACTTTACTCGTGAGCACAGGTAACCATGCCGATGATGATGTCGTCTGCTCCTTGAATTTACCCATAAATACCTCCTCAATTTTGTTCAAACTAAATGTACAAATGGCCGAACCGATGAGACCATTCATGGATGTCGAAAACACTGCATAGAATTGCTTATTATCGTCCGGACGTTTGTAGATACTCTCTGTGAATTGCAAGAATTGTAAAATTACATTAATTCATATTAATATTAATTAACATTAATTAATATTAATTAATATTAATTAATATTAATTTAGACGTACGAATTTCATTGAAATAAAACGGGAATTCCCCGGGAATGGAGCAATTGAGTCGCGCCTTCAAAAACGATGCCCAATTTTTGTTGAGTATATTTTTACCTCCGGTGTCCCTCTGAAATGTTCAATTAACAAATATTGTTTATTTTAATTTTCATTTCGTTTAAATAATATATAACAAAATGCATTACTTTACAAACGCGTGCGACACGAGAGTAAATATTCTTTCCGCAGTTAATATATTCGACAGCACTTTCCCGAAAGAAAAAGTAAACATAATCCCCGATGTCGAACGAACCGACGAAATTAGGCTCTATAATGGCAGAGGCAAACGTGGTAATTTCAATGTAATTTCAATATACTTTGGAATATAATTAACATACTGTCGAGCCATTTGGAGTCGTATTTTATAGTACGTTTGAATGGATGTACTTTTTGTCCTGTCGTGAGGTTATATAAGTCAGTTCTAAAGATGACAGTATCGGCTTTCGTGAATTCTGCCACTGATCCGCTGTAAAGCCCCGGGAGTCCCCCCGGATTCCCTTGTTCTGTAAGAATGCACAAAAGATATGATCAAATACATGGGGAAATGATAGTCTATTTCTGGCAGAATATACACCGTAAGTGCATTTTTGAGAAGGTTCGGGGAGACATAGAAACACATCAATGTTTAGAATGGTAATGTAATGGTGTGCATTGAATGGGGGAGCATTTGTATTCGAAAAGCATCTCCCATTCATTGTATCGACCGCCACATAATGATGGCGAGAAAAAGATGAGTAAAAAACTATACATGATATATACGAGGCTAATAGTATTGCACTGTTCCATTGCTTTTTCTCGAACTTCCATAGTGCATCATATACATGATGTATGTATATAACACATAATGTTATATTGTAATTTCGCTCACAGTTGTGCAATATCGTTAAGGGTCATAAACGGGAACACAATGATTGCAGAGCACTGTACGCATACTAGCACTGTACGTATACTAGCTATGTACGCATACTAGCTATGTACTCACCAACCCAAGTTGCAGTAGCATTGTCATCGGGATCAAATGGACATTTGGCAATCCCTGTACCAATACCGGGAAAAGATTCATGATGTGATAAATATGATAAATTTGCCTGAAGAAAATAGATTTAAACGAATTATATATGTGAGTTAATGCTTTCTGAGTAATGGTATCGTACATAAAAGCGAGCATTACATACATTGATAACCCAATCTTTAGGATTGTGAGCATTGGTACCACAGAGGTATAACTTATTGCCATCGGTTCCTATTGGTTGTATCACTCTGATGTGATTTCTGCAATCGTAAAGCTAAAGTGAAAAGATAGTGTCTTATAAATCGGGAAATTCATCATATTATGACATATGCGGGTATGTTTAGGTATGTTTAGATTGACAAACCTCTGATTTTCCCTTTGAAATGCAACTCGCGACGTTATTCGGCTCCAAAGTAAGTGAATCCGTCTAAAATATTCACAAAATTCAATCGCATTAAAAAGAGCATTTTTTGTTTTATGTTTTCGCTTAAATGTTTTCACATTTAAGCGCTTTAAACACAAATACATGATACGATCTCTCATTGGGATAGAGACTATAAATTTATGTTAACATTCTTTTATGTCACTATCATCATTCATTTCATTCATCCCTTCAAATTTGATTATTCCTTAAGAAATATATTTCTTTCATCCCGTTTCGGGTCTCATGAGATGCAATGAGATGCAATGGGAATGATTTAATAGGTTAAACTTCTTTTGCATATAATAAATGCATGTAACACCACTCTCGAGCAAATTGTACAGCACTAATGAACAAAAATTGCAATTCGCATTGTTCTTTGTCATTAGAATGACTAATGCAGTTAAGAAAGTTCAATTAGGAGATTGTAATTATCGAGAAAAGTTTTTGTCAAATCCAAAAGGGAAAGGCAATTGTGCTGTGGAAAGGGACATCAGGAAATTCAGCGATGAAAGTTCATTGAGCCATAAAAACCGCTCATAGCGTAACTCTCAGCATCACTAAATCTTCAATCAAAATTGCACACTTCAATGACAATATTGATGCATACGATCGCAGTTTTGATAGAGTATGGGGTAAAACCGTATCGCACGACCGCATAGCATCATATAACACAAATAACACACCGATATAAAACTCTGTCTTATTTTTTCATAGTTTTAAATGTGCCGTTTCATAGAAAAGTCTGAAAAAGCGATGGCGAAAGCTGTTTTTAGCTTCCATGACATGCCTGTCAAAGAATTCTCAAGGGAATGCATATATCTAAAGATTGAACCAACCATTTAATAATGCAAACGAACGAAAAAGTAAGGAAAAGCAAAGGATTTTCTTTTATTTTCAATTCCTTTCATGTGCGTATATGTGTACCATTATTACGTAATCGTGCATTAGATTTTTATCATGTAAAAAATCAGAAAATTCTTTTACGTGAGGATTAAAAATGTTTGAAAAGAATTATATGGAAATATTATAAACCGTTTATAATCGGGAGTTCTTAAGATGCCATTAACTTTTTCAAAATTCTAATAACAAACCTTAGAAACCTTAGGTTTGTATAATGAATTTATATGAGGAGAGTGGCAAAATATAGATTTCCATTTATTAAATTGTTTCAATAATGATAGTATGGAAAGTGCCAACACTAAAATTGCATCATTTCACTCCTATTCCTTTACATTCCTTTAAAGTGCACGCAGTTTTGACTTATTCAATGCAACCCAATGTTACTACTTTAACAGATACATCACTATTCTCTTCCTCCTCACTGTGTATAAGTGAAGATGAACTGCAGAACAGTCACAACTAAGACTTTATATATCTGAGAGGGGATTGCAGAATGTTGGTATGAGCAAAGATATTACGCCAAAAATCGATTTCTTTCTCTTTCTCGCACTGACTTCTCATATATGCCTCTCAACCGACGCGACCATCACAAAGGCTTTCGTAAAAAAGAAAGCGGTTGTGTTTAAAACTTTTGTATTCATTGCATGCATCTCCAGTTTGAGATGAGACTTCATCCAATCAAAAGAATCGCACGTTCAAAGTAATTCTATGGATTCATAGGATTCCACTGGTGACAAATACTGTATTATTGATTAGCAAATGTTACGAATCGAAATCCATTTACGGATTTCAGAATAAATTTTGATGCTTCAATATACATGCATAAACAATGCCAATGAACGTACACTCGGATTTGAGTCCACCCGATGTTTCCCGATGTTTCAGTCTCACACTGCCCTAACAATATCTTACATAACGCTGCTAATATTGTTAATGTAACACATTATGATCGTCAAATCTCACGATGTTTTGTGACAGCGATTCTTAGCAAATAATCTATGTCTGCACTCAAATAGTAACACGACTAACAGATGTGTTAAGAACTAAAATATCCCCATTTTCGCGTCCCTATGTCAATGAGAAAGTACACTCAGAGCTAAAGAATAAGCATTAGCAATGAGCATGAAAACGTTACCCTAAAGAAAAGTGTGATACGCATATACAACCATTTCAACATCAAAGAGAAAATAGTGTTATGGTAATTGTCGCAAAAGAACATAAAAAGTACAAAGAGAAAAGAGACGGAATAAGGATATTAAGAAGTGGCAATGATTGGCACATCGCATCACGGGTCTCCATGGAACTGCGCCATTGTATCTTAATGCCTAACCTCAAATGAGACCCGAACATAACTAAACAATACACTCTTCTCAATTAATAATTGCATAATTCCCTCCCAGAAATACATGAGTATGTAGAATGGGCATACAATTCAAGGAATCATCATTATCATCATTAAACATTACCATCTGAGAGTGCATCAATCATTAAACTCATATTTTTTTATTCGCTCATTTAAATGAAAAAAGAAACGAAAGACCGTTTATAAAAATTTAATCGCACGTAAAATGAACATTTAAATCGCTTCTTAAATCATTTATTTATAAGACAATTACATCTTAAAGGTCCATCGGGTAATTAGATAAGTGCAAATGACAGCATAAGCTTATGTCAGTGTATTATATTAAATAATTTGAATCGGGAACTGTCACAATGCAATAATCAGAGGTTTAGGATCATAACTTATGAGTCATGTACAGAGTCGTAAATGTAACATAATTAGATTAAGAAGATGCGTGTGGCAATTCTCATATACATATGTACGTTTATGGATAATAATAAAGAGCATAAAAGAAAAAGCGAAGAGAATAATTGCATTTAGCATATGAAACAGTAATGCTAAACGTGTTTCACTGGCGATGTGAGTCAAAAGTTGTTTGATGGTCAATTTATTTGCCGAAAATAGATGATAGGAAAATCCGGGAGAGCATCTTTGGTTTAATACGTTTTGCTTATTTTTACTATGGTAAGAGAATCCAATAAAAGACAAAAGTGAAGGTAATCAATCTCCACAATGGTTCATCATATGCCTACTCCTGTCTATAAAAGTTATCATGTAAGGAACAGCAGGAGCAATGTGAGGGCACATTAATTCAAAATATAACTTTGTATTGCTTTACACACGTCAGTTATTCTCTTCACTATACAATAACCCGTGCCGTGCCATAACCCATGGGATCGATTTTTTAATCTCAATTTTCGTCATTTCATATAACTTTTTCCGTATATTTTCAGTATATTTTCAGTATATTCTAATATTATTAGTGTTATACAATTATCAACGTGAGAGTTCTTTTCACTTCTGCCTGATTAAACGGGAATTTCTTTTAAGCGTAATAACTTTAGAAAAGTTATCTTAAAACGTGACAAACAATTCTTACCGTAGAACATATACTATACTTATACTTATACTTATATTGTGTAAAGGAATTTCAAAGCTTATAATGCCAAATACGATGCAAATTAACTACCACCGTAAGTTGATTAAATGCGCCTAAAGGGGCTTTACTTCACTGCAAATATTTTATGATATGCAGGAAAAGTGAGCTTTAAGGGTGTAATAGGAATTTGTTGCAGATAAGCTTTAAGCAGCTCATGGGGCAACTCTTACATTAATTCATCGATTGGCAACAGTGTTATACCGAAGTTAATGTTACTTTGCATAATAATAACGATTCGACATCAAATGAAAGTCTTTATTGGATTAGGTAAGCCTATGCATTCATCGCTCTTCTCAAGTCTCTGCAGATAATGGCCAAATCATAATATGCATTAAAGAGAAAGGAAAAAGTAAATCATTACCCAAAAAGACTATTTTGGGATACAAAAAAGTATTGCCTAAAATTTGTTTCAGACATTCACTGCAAAAGACGAAAATTTGTCATTTATATGCACATTTTGTAACTTTATTGTTCAATTTACAATGTATTAATTCAAAAACACGTCCAATAAGAACAATAAGAAGAGGATTGTCTCCCGTTTCACTTAATCTCCATCCTAACAATTCCGTGCTTACATCGGCAAATTTTCTCTTCGTTTAACTTAACTCATGAGAAAGCAAATATATAAAAGTTGCTATTGGATTGCATATCGATATATATAGAGAGAGAGAAAATAGCGTTTAACACTACTTTGGGATATAAGTTCGGCATAAGCCCGAAGCGAAACGGTTATTGGAGCTGAGATCAATGCACATATGAGTAAGAAATGCAAGAGTTGTGAGATGTGAATCAGTGATGTGTAACGATGAAAAAATTTCCTCAGTCCGGCATCGCCAGTATCAGCAGCAACTTAATATCATCACATAAATTTCAGCACATACACCATGGAAAAATTTCAGACTAATATATTACTCCCGAAACTATTTCCCCATATTAAGGATTTCCCCCAAATCAATCAATCGATTAATAAATGTCAGAAAATTGTGCTCAAATAAATTCAAGTGATTTCGGATTTAATATTTTTAAAGAGCTTAATATGAACATTTAAATCAGCATAATAAATTTCCACTCTTACCTCACATCGCGTCCGATTAATGTTATTTAAATTGAGCCGGAATAATCTATCCCTAAAAACAATAAAAAGAGAAATGGATTAATATGTATTAATATGTATAACATTACTCTGTAAAAACTTCTTAAACTAAAAGTATCTTTAGTTATACAATTTAGGAATGATTTGAGTGTTTAGGGATAATAAAAACTAAGAAAATGATGATGTTTCTTACATTGCGCCGACGTAAATGGCATTTTTCTTAGTGTCTAAATAAAATGTTCGGTAATGCAATCGTCCACAACTGAAGTCGCGTACGTGATCTGAAATGATAAGTATATGTGGGATCAGATGAAATGGACATTTTTCACATGTATATAAAGAAATAAATGTGTATATATGAACGTATATATGTCTAT